>NW_021027581.1:758294-784625 GCF_004153795.1 Camellia sinensis | reverse complement strand
GGTGGCAGCAAAAACCAGCCGGTGGCCTCTAGCCACTGCCGGTGGTGGGTGGGGATGGTCTACCCGGTCGGCAGAGTGTTCCTGCAGAATCTGCAAATGACAGCAACAGAGGGCAAGGCAAAGCATGGCAGCACAATTCAAGGCATATATGCACCAACCATGTCCCTTATCATGGTAATGACTCAAAGGGGCATGTGCCTCGATTCTCGGGCCACCAATCACGCATTTCCATGCATGATGGCCCAAGGAACCAAGTATGCAACTTTCATATCAAATGAAATGCAAACCAATCAAACCAAACAAGGCCCAATTCCTATCACTCAGTCAAGGAACAAGGCATGCATGCAAAATGCAATGCAACCTAGGCATGCAAGCTAAGGATGCAACATGGCATGGCAACAAACTTATGCAAGCATACAAGCAAACATAGGGGCATGCAAATGGACGCAAAGATGGACTTATACATGAATTAGGCAGCTCTAAATAGGCCCAAAACAGTGGCCATAATGACCAAAGCAAGAAGCCAAAACACATGCACACGTACACACGATTAAGGCCCAACACTTAGGCACAAATTGGACAACTCTCAAGCACACTTGAAAGAGGGTAATCATGGACTAATTAGCATGCAACATAAGCATCGAAATCATGCTAAAACATGGTGCCAAACCAAACAATAAATCAAGCCGAGCATGCATCAAATGGCCTAAGTGCTCAAAACAAACCAATGGAGCATTGGACTACACTTAGCAAGACCAAACATGGCATGAAATCATTGACTAAAAACAGAGTTTTGGGACATTAATACAAGGCCTAAGGACCACTTAGATGGCATCCAAATGACTAAAAAATAAAGGCATGCATAATCACCAAAACAAGGAGCATGAGATGATGACCTTACAAGGCATCAAAGGAACATCAAATGCAAGCATACAAGCATGCAATAAGGTCTGAAATGGCATGGTAGATGGTTCCAAACCATCAAAACAAAGCAAAGATAGCATGCTACACATGCACATACTCAAGGCCAACAAGCCCAAATA
The DNA here is from genome assembly GCF_004153795.1 of Camellia sinensis. NCBI lineage: Eukaryota > Viridiplantae > Streptophyta > Magnoliopsida > Ericales > Theaceae > Camellia > Camellia sinensis. Next base: position 783,582 of record NW_021027581.1, on the reverse strand, counting down.
CAAAGGAGCTATATCAAGCATGCCGAAATCAACCCAAACACTTAGGGACAGACCTAAAACATGGCAAAATAAGCACAAAACCTTCACAAGGCTAAGCCTAAATCATGCTCTAATAAGGGTTGACAACCTAAGGCACATCAAGGCATAAACATGGCATTACAAGGCAACTATGCTAAGCATGCATGGAGTACCAAAACCAATTTAAAATCATGCTATATTATGGATATATAAGCATGAAAAACAACCTAAACATGCTCAACACACACTCAAGCACAATGCTCTCTCAAGAGGCCAGAACATGCCCTTTTCAAGGACAACAAGGAGAGGGGGTGGCCCTCTCCTTCTTGGGACTTCAAGGCATCATCTTCACCACTGAAATCCCTCAAGATTTCAGTGGTGAAGAGACCCCAACACCAAAATCCCAGAGCTAGCACAAAATGGCTCAAAATGAGGCCTTTCAAGGCCTAAGGGGGGTCAACCACCCTCAAACAACAAAACACTCTTAACAAACAACCAAGAGGGTTGAATCTTGAGGCTGAGAGCGATCCTAGGCTGCGCGACCTCAAGATAGGTAGAAAATAATGCAAAAAATGGGGAATAAAGGTGTAAGTTTCTTACCTTAGATATCCCTTCACAAATGGTGCTCCAATGGCCTCCTTGAGCTTGAATCCAAGACCAAAACTTCAAAACACACTCTTTAGAACCTCAGCTCCAAGAGGAAGGTGAAACACTAGGTGTTTGTGTGCAATAGTAAGACACAAAACACCTAGAGCACAAAAGAGGGGGAAAGAGATATAGGGAGTGTATCTAACTCAAACCCTAAAACCAGAGCTTAACAATGGCTGTTTTTGCTCTCAAAATATCTAAACTCTCCAAGCTAAGTCCTCTCTTCTTGTTTTTTCTTCTCTTTTTTTTCCAAACTTGCAAAACTTACAAGTTAAGCAAAACTAGAGGGCCATCCCTCCATACACGTGTATGGAGGGAAAGTCACCGCAATACAGCTGCCTAAAAATATCTCAAAAAGCAACTGCAAAGTAACCGGCCGGCCAAAAATGCCATCTTGGCCAAAAAGAGTGCCGACCGGCACAAAATAGTGCTGACCGGCAACAAATAGTGCCGGCCGGCAAACCACATTGCCGGTGGCAGCAAAAACCAGCCGGTGGCCTCTAGCCACTGCCGGTGGTGGGTGGGGATGGTCTACAAGCCCTACCCTGCCTCTCCAAGGCAAAACACAAGTGTTTGGTGCAAAACCAGACACTAAACGGTCAAGTTCGGAGATCCTGAGGCAAGGCGCGCGAGCCGAGGCCTCCGGGAACTCCAAACGAACACAAACATGGATAATCACCGAGTGTTCAAACGGTGACGCCCAAGTCTTGAGGACGGTCAAAAATGGGGTGTCTACACCCCCGCTCGCCCGATCAAAGATCAGCCACTACTAAACATGATATCTTGTTTTTGAAAACACATGTGCTCTTATTCCAGTTAATTAGCTAGTATTACTATGTGATGCACACATCAAAACAAGTATAGACTAGAAAGTATAACTATGTGATGCACACATCAAAACAAGTATAATCACCTAATTTGGAACAAAGTGTCGCATATCCGTTTGTTTCGAAAATGGTTTGAAGTTTGCTACTCGTAAGTAGGCTAAAATACGGATTTGATGAATTGCTCAAATTCAAGTAATCCAACCTTCACCCACAGGCATTCAGGTAGTTATATCATATAAGCAAATAGCCTCATGGCAAGCACGCTATCATGGCAGCACTCACACTCATGCAAAATGCTAAAGCATAAACAATTACAGTGTACTCCAAGCCAAAACAGAAACTAGTTAGTAATCAATGCATGATCCTAGTTCATGTTTGAAATGTCTAATGCTACACACACAAGATGCAACTAGAAGTAGGCTCGGCTATTCTAAAATGGCATGTGAATGCTACACTTGATACAGGTATTTAAGTAGGAATTGAAATACAATGCAGTTAGTATGATGCGCTGAGCCCCGCGCATGCAAGATAGATAAATGTATTCAAACATGCAAAGCATAAGGATGCTAGACAGATGAATGGATGCAAACATGCAAAACATAAGTATGCTAATTGAAACATGACCTAAAACTAACCAACAAAAGCAGGTAAGTAAAAGGGAGAAAGAAATGGAGGTTGGAAGACATGCACACACGCACGCACACTTATTACAAAATTTTCCCTCTCGACGGAGGGTCCGAATAAATAATACATGCCGGCTAATTAACTAACTAACAAGCTAATTAATTATTACACAACCGAATTGAATAACTAGCTACAACTAATTATTACAAAACTTAATTAATTAACAAATTAATTAATTATTACAAATTGATGCTAACTAATAAGTAAGCATGAAAAACAAGCTGCTCCAGCTCTGTTCGAAGAAGGAGATGATGCATGCTCAGATGCCACCCCGAAAAGCTCTCTGGTTGCTCTTTAGAGGCTTTGTCTGCAGGGTGTCCTCAAGGAATTCCTACTGAACCTTACCAAAAACATGCTAGGGAGTGCATCAGTGGCCTGCTGACCATGGGGAGCCACTGCCGACCAAAAATGAAGGGGTGCCGGCCAATAACAAGGCACTGCTGGCCATCTGCAAGGCACTGCTAGCCATTGGTGTGCTGGGACACCAAGCTGCAGCAGAACACAAAATAGAGAAAATGGAGGGTCTCAGGGCATGTACGCACTATGCCATCCCATATCATCTCGAAACATAAAAGGAGAGGCATAGTCGGATCCACGACCGTCAGTCACGCATCCCGATGCATGATGGCAAAGATCCAACTTATGCAAATCAATATGAAACGAATGCACAAATAACACAATAAATGCTAAACCTCTAATCATAATCATCAGAGCGTCGACGACCGAGAATTGAGACACGTTTCATCACTTGAAGTATGAAACACCCATCGTTCCTCGTGCTCAGATTAACACTTAATCCAAACAACAATACAACATAAGCATGGCAAACATGCAATATGACTCAAACATGCAATCATGCAATGCAATAACTGAAGCATGCAACAAGTATATGAGCATGATGCAATGCGACTGACATGCAATAGGCATGCAATCCTAAACTTGCAAACATGCATAGCATGCAACAAAATGCAAGACAAGTATGCAACAACATGCAAAGATGGATTTAAACCAAAATGGGCAACTCTCGAATAGGCCCAAATCAGTGGCCAAATGTGCTCGAATTAAGTCACCAAAACACACACAAGCATGCAAAATGCGATGGCTCATCAAAGAGGCCCAAGACCACAACTCTCTAGAGTGCTTAAGGAGTGATAAATGTGCGAGTGTAACAACACTAAGTGCACTGAAATTAAGTAAGAAATGATGCCAAATCATTCAAACGACACAAGTATGGCATGCAAGGGCCCTAAGGCATAAAAGCTAGCAAAGAGTAACACAAAGGGGGCATGCAATACATGGCACAAGTGCATGAATTATGCATGGACAGAGACTTAAACAAGTCCAAACAAAGACTTAAATATGCTAATATGAAGGCTCAAATACCTAGGCACGCAAGCATACAAGCTAAGCCATAAACTAGGCAATAATGCACAACACTCAAAGACGCTTAAAGCATGAATGAAGTGGGAATATGGCAATGCTACATGCTCTGAAATGAAGCATTAAATGATGCTAAATCATCTAAATAGCTTAAACATAGCATGTATGAAGCATCAAAACACAAAGCTAGCAAGGCCAATTACACTACAGCTATACAAAGCACGAAGGATATAGCAAAGGCAACCCAAAACAGTCCTAAAACATGTTAAGGTGATACTAAAACATGCATGGAAGTAAGCCAAAACAAGCTAGCATGGTGAGCATGAGACATGATGCATACAAAGCAAAGAAGGTGGATTACACTACACCTATTAAGACCAAGCATGGGATGACTCAACCAACAAAAATTAGAGTTATATCATGGCATAATAACCCCAAAAATGCACTGATATGATGAGCCAAAGGCTTAGGCTTAAAGGCATGCACAATGATCCATTCATGAGGCATAAAACACAAACTCTCTAAGTCATTGACAGCATGTCAAATGCAAGTGTACGACCACATTATATGGACTGAAATAACATAACAAGTGATGCTAAATCACTGAAATAGGCCAAGTAATGCATGCTAGTGGACTCAATACATAAGGCTAACAAGCTAGATTGAACCAAGACTATACAAAGCAAGTCATGCATGACCAAAAAAGCACAAATCAAACCTCTAGCATAGTAAAACAAGGCTAAAAGTTTCCTTGGGTCGAGACAAAATCATGCTAAAAACATAGCTTAAAGCACAAAGCATGTTAAGGCAGTGTAGAGGATTACACTACAAGTGCATGGAACATGCAAGAGGTGACCAAACCAAGCCAAAACAGAGGTATGACATGGAAAAACATCACCAAAAACCTACTGAAATTGAAAGAAAACAAGCTAAAATGACATGTCAAAGCATGAAGCATATAGAGCTAGTTTAAGTGATTTACACTACAAGTGTATTAGCCATGCATGGAGTGACAAAATCAACCCAAAAAAGATCTAAGGCATGGTAAAACATCACCAAAAACCTACTGAAATGGAGCCAACACATGCAAGAAAGACATGCTACTTTGGTGAGCTACCAATGGGGTTGCACTACACATACAAGATGCATGCAAAATATGACCAAACCAGCCATGGACAGACTTAAGGCAGGTTCTAAAAGTCACAAAAAGTGCCTGAGCTAGGCCTTAAAAGCATAGAGATGCAAGCTCCTTTGGAAGGCCAATAATGCCAGCAAACAAAAACAAAAAGAGAGGGGGTCACCCCCTCTGATTTAAGGCCTCAAAACCACATACCTACCAATGAAAATCCACTGGATTTCAGTGGTTAGAAGGCCAAACCAAGGCTAGCTCGGAGGCCGTAAGGCATGCCTCAAAACACGGCCAAACAAGGCAAACTAGAGGGTTGAAGACCCTTAACAGCACAAAGACCTTAAACAACCACCAAAAGCACTTAAATACAAGGCTTTTGTTAGTTGAAAGAAAGGCCTAAAACAATATGCAAAGATGGCCAAAATGAGGTACAAAAAAGTGCTAGAAATGGGAAGAAACTCACCCTTGAAGATCAACTTCGAAACCAGCAACTTCAGGGGGTAAAACTTCACTTTCAGAGCTCAGGTAACCCTCCCAAGAACCTCAGTCCAATGGTGGCGGTGTATCTCTAAGTGTTGTAGTGTAAAAGTGCAAGGAAAATGGACTTCAAGGCACAAATCAACAACAATATAGAGAGAGTGAGATATTTCTTCTAAAAATGCTGAACCTCTGCTAAGGAGAGAGGCTCTCTCCTTATATAGAAGGAAAACAATGCAAAGCTTCTTCAAGAAGCTTGGCAAGAGCTTCATCGGAGGGGAGATAAAGGGATTCCAGCTGGCTCAAAAGATCTAGAGTGAAACCTACCGAGACAGGGATTTTGCCGGCCATCATCAGTGGCCGGCAGTGGCTCATTGATGGCCGGCAGGCTTAATCAGTGGCCGGCAGTTGCAAAGGCATGGCCGGCAGGTCCAAAAGGTGGCCGGCAGTGCACCAAGAAACACACTCTGAAAGGACCAAGCAATGGTCCAAGAATGGGGCAGAAAGGATACAGAGTCTAGAAAGCTCGAACATGTCGAATTCCCGACGAGCAATCGAACTTGTGGTTGGATGTACCTACAAGCACAACCGAGTCTTGAGGACGGTCAAAAATGGGGTGTCTACAATAACAATGCAAACAAAATGTGCGTGACAACGCAAGTGGACAGGGTGCATAACAATGCAACCGAAGCGCGCATAACAATGCAAGCAAATGTGCATGACAACGCAAGTGGACAAGGTGCATAACAATGCAGCCGAAGCGTGCATAACAATGTGACAAAAGTTCAACTTCAATAGTATGTTTGAAGCAAAATGCCGAATAAGGAAATAAAAGCCTTAACGAGACCAATTCAACCGTAACCCCTGATTTACCTCTCGGAGGGGTCACAATGTACTCAAAAAGGATACACCTTGCTCTTTACGAGTAACGATAAGCTACGCATCGAAGACTTGAATTGAAGTTCCCGCAGGGACATTTTGAGCCGAAAAGTGTACCTTTCTTGCACTTTCTCAAGAACCAAGGACTCCAATCAACACAAAAATGCACAGGGAGAACAATGGGACCCTGAAGACCACCCAAAAGGGTTACCGACCACCTAGATTAGCTGCCGACCACTTGTTGACCACCTAAGTGGTCGGTCAGCAAGAAAAACTGGTCGGCCGACCAGTTTAGCAAAACAGGGGCAGCTTGGTCTTTTGAGGTTTGGCCCTTTAAGTATACAACTCCAAATCACTTTTGGTCTCACACCCAAGGCCGAAATACACTTCTCTTTGCTCCTAGGCACTTTTCTCTCTCAGATCCGCACTTTATATGCCTATTCCAACGCCCCACGCGAAGTTGATTCGCAAAAAACTTTCGATTCTCTTCGTTTTGAACCAACAAGAATTTGTTTTCGGAGCTTCTTTCTCAATTTTCACCAATTGAGGTATGTTTCTCTCGAAGTTTAGCATCTTTTCCCGGGCTTTGACTTTCTTTGACTTTTTCTCTTCCCGATAGTTGACTTTTGTTGACTTTTTGCAATTTTGGCTCATTTTGCTCATTTTTGCTCCTTTTGCAGATGCTTTTCAGATGGCGGACCACATTCCACACGATGGGGGCTCCCCAAGAGCAGAGGACAAGCCTAATGTCATACCATTGCCACCGAGGGTTCGGCCTTTTTATCCGAAGAGGTACCACCCTCAGGAGCACATCCTACCCCCGAGCAGCTTTCATCATTTCACAGACGTCGCGCGACGAGCACCTGCAGACTTGCTACTACGGGAGCCGGAGTCTCACTTGTCTCATCACGCGCGCGAGGTGCATGCTTCACTTTTACATTTTCTGCGATGTATTTTGCATTTCTTGCACACTTCATGCTTTCGCTATGTATTTTATATGTTCGTTCTGAACACATTTACATACACAGTACTTCTGCTCGTTCTGAACATAACTCACAACACAGCATCCGGTTCATTTGGCACACAGTTCATACATAGCATTCTGCTCACTTGGCACACAGCTCACAACACAGCATTCTATTCATTTGGCACACAACTCATAACACAATATTCTGTTCATTTGGCACACAGCTCAGAACACAATATTCTATTCATCTGGCACACAGCTCAGAACACAACAATCTGTTCATTTGGCACGCAACTCACAACACAGTATTCTGTTCGTTTCGCACACAGCTCAGAACACAACACTCTGTTCATTTGGCACGCAGCTCACAACACAGTATTCTATTCATTTGGCACACAACTCACAACATAACACTCTGTTCATTTGGCACGCAGCTCACAACATAGTATTCTATTCATTTGGCACACAGCTCACAAAACAACACTCTATTTACTTGGCACGCAGCTCACAACAAAGTATTCTGTTCATTTGGCCCACAGCTCACAACACAACACTCTGTTCATTTGGCACGTAGCTCTCAATACAATATTCTGTTCATTTTGAAACTGAATACATCTATTCATTCTGAACACAGGTATCTTCCCGTTTTACCTGGGGATATGGGTCGATCATCACGAGGGAGTGGTACATGGAGCACCCAGATGTCGTTCGACAGATTGCAGATGAGGTGGGGTTCGGCCCATTTTGTGTGGGGTTGTCGCGTCTTCAAGCGAGTAGGACCCTCATGGGTGCACTTGTAGAGAGATGGTGGGACACCACTAATTCCTTCCATTTCCATGCTGCCGGGGACATGACGATGACCCCGTATGGCTTTTCGATGCTGACGGGCCTAGACGTAGCAGGCCGGCCGATCGCATATGACACCGATATAGGTGAGTGGGAGGCAACTTGGACTTATCTCCTCGGAGCCCATCCGCCGACCTACAAATCATTATGCATGGTCAGGTACACCTGGTTTACCGAGCGGTACAGGAGGACTACGCCCGAGACTGTTGAGGCCATAGAGCAGTATGCCCGGGGATTTCTGATGTTCCTTTTTGGGACCACACTGTTCTCCGACAGGGGGAACACGGTCGGGCTATATCTCTTGAGCGCTCTAGTAGACCACACAGGTCTGGCACTTTGATTGGGGCGGTGCTGGCCTCGCTACCCTTTACTGCTACATGAGCGCGACCTCGCGCGGGTGCGGGGGCATAGTAGGTGGCTACTGGAGAGCCTGGGAGGTACCTTCTGCCCTCTTGATTTACATTTCTGCTTTTCATTATCTGTACACGGCACACTGCACACATTGCACACATTACATTCTGTACACTGCATTCTGCACTCAGCATTCTGCATTTTCTATATATTTGGTATTGTCATTACCACTGTCTTGCCTTTCACAGTTGTGGGTTTGCGCCTACTTCCCAACGCTCGCCCCTGATCCGGAGGCGGAGGCACCACTCGATGTGCCATACTCGCGCAGATTCGAGGGTCAGTGCCGGCCTAGGCCCCGGGAGACATTGCCATATCTCCAATAGTATTTTGACACAGTGCGGGCGACCGAGGTAATCCAGAACTCTTTGTTCTTCATGCTTTCAGCTTTGATTCATCTTGCATATTTATGGCAACTAATCAATTTATGCACTTGCTATCCGCAAATCACCTGGCAGCCTTGGATAGCCATGCCAGGATATTCTCAGTTCTAGTTCGCTAGGGCATGGGGCGCCTCCCGATACCGGATTTTGTTTGAGGGACCAGTTGGCAGAGCCTGGTTTCTTGGGGAGCGCTTCATGCACCAGACGATGGGTAATCCTACACAGGAGATTCCCTCACCGCCTCCATTGGACATGCGATCCACAGAGAGTCTCACTCCCCAGGAGGTTGACGACCTCATGCAGGGTGCCGATGCAGTTCTTTTCCTGGAGGGGGGGGGGGAGTATGCGACTTATCTTCATACATACCTGATGCCCCCAATGACAGGCATTTGCACCCCCATGAGGAGGGCTGCTGACATCTCTTCGTCGAGCTGCGCCCGAGCTGCAGACATTCCTTCAACTTGCAGGGCTAGCACATCGAGGGGTAGGCGTAGGGAGATGCCCCCTGCTAGGCAGTGTGCTGGATGGCGAGATCCTCTGACCGAGCTGACAGGCTGGCGGTATGGGATGCCTTACCAGATTCCACTAGAGTCTCCATTGCCCGATCATCGATATGTTAGTGACCCTAACTCACCACCGGTATGCTCCACAGTTTTCATTTATCATTCAGATATTTAGACATTCATTCATTCACTCACTGATGACTTGAACTTGCATCTGCAGCCTCTAGAGGATATACTGAGGGGTTTCTTGAGGTGGTGGCCTCACTCGAGTTTATGGTCTTCCGGAGGGAGACGATGCTGCACACCCACGGCATCCCGGTATTTTTCAATTTCCTTGCATTTATCATATTTCTGATGATATATCGAAACTGAACATTTCACTACATTGATTCACTGCATGTGTAGAGCACATCTGACATATCACATTCACATACTATATCTGCATGCACTCACTCTATGCACCATACTTGCATCTATATCTGATATATATACTCTGGCTGATGTATTCAAACTGCCTTTTCAGGTCACACCTCTGCATCTCGGTCCACCCGGGCCTTCTCGAGCAGCTAGGAGAGGGGTCTCGACTCGCGGTCGAGGAAGGCATACGGCGCTTGCCAGACATGACGACGAGTCGAGCGAGGAGGAGGAGTCAACGCATCCTCAGTCAGAGACATCTAAGGGCAGAGATGATGACACCGGTTTTGGTTTTGAGGGCAGAGGCGACGCCGAGGACGATTCCGAGGATGGCAGCTCCGATTTAGATAGGGGTGCCGGCGGCGGTGGTGCAGGGGCTGCTCAGCCGAGGAGGGTGAAGAGGGCCTCTCGATCTTGAGCCCGATAGCACCGATTCAGACATTTTTTGCTTTTGTTTTCTTTTTACTAGTAGTTGTAGCACATTGTACAACGTTAGGCAGCTTTATTTTCTTTAAAACCTGTACGTTGTTGTAAAAAGAAACAATGATGGAATGAAAATAGCTTTTTGTTCAGAAAGTGTTGTATTTGTATTCTAAGCATCACATCGCATCATTTTGCACAAAAATGAGATTGATGGAAATTGAACATTCATGTATTGCCAAGTTAGGAAGTGAACCAACGTAATAAACAAAACAACCTAACTCAATAAGCAACAACAAGACCTTAACAAGTATACAACTTGATAAGCAATGACCAACAACTCAATAAACAAATCACAAGAACTCGATAATCAAAGAGCAACAACTCGACAACCAAAGAGTAACAACTCGATAAGCAAATGCATATTGGGCAAACAAAGCAACCGGACGCATCTGAATCAGAAGTAAACTCAGACCATCAGCATTATCAACACATAAGAAGGCTAGGAACTCTCTGCTGGAGACAAGAAAAAGCTGTAGGCCGCTTTTTTGCTCATGGCCGACCACCAAAAAGGCTTGCCGACCACTTTTTTGGTCTGCAGACCAGAAAATGTAGCTGGTCGACCAAAAAAAGTGGCTGGTCGACCAGAAAAAGTGGTCGGTCGACCAGAAAAAGTGGTCGGGCGACCAATTGGCCTAGGGACCTCCAGATTTTGGCCACCTGTCCTCTAAACAGTGCCTTATCCTCCATAAAGGTTCCAGCTTCGTGGTTCCCTCATTCTAACTTAGTTTTGCACCAAATGAAGGCATTTCTGGTCCAAAATCTCACAAATTGGATTGCTAACTTGGATGGCTCGGAAAAACTGAATTTTTGGGGGTTCGGCATAAATGCACTATTTATGCTGAGCCGCACCCCACTGCATTTTCCATTCCTTCGTGCTACGGCAAGGTGTTGGAATCAGGTAACTCACGTTTTTAGCTTTGGTGGACAAGAGATATGTCCCACTTTCGAAGACTTCCAAGCTTTGATGGAGTCCGAGCGTGAGGAAAAGATCTTGCCCAAATTCCACTTCGGCCACGTCCAAGCCTTAGGACGGATGTGCGCGCTCACTTTGCATGACGCTCGGTCCTTAATTCGCGATGGAGAGTTGGACATTCCGAGCTTGATTCGTCGATTTTCTGATGTCGGTGACCGTGGCGACCATCACTGGCAGGGTTTTTGGCGACATGCGCTTTGCTTGTGCATGTTGTCTCATTTCTTTCTTGCCCCAGCTTCCGAAGGGTTTAGCGTTCGTTCGATTGAGGTTGTCGAAGGCTTGAAAGAGGGCAAAAGCTGCATCGCCATGACACTAGCTGAGACATTAATGGGTTTGGATGCTTTCCATCGCCGAGAGACGACTGGATTCGCGGGGACTCCACTACTGCTACAGGTAATGTTTCCCACCCTATCTCATATATATTTCTCACATCACTCGGCCCTCAGGCTCGTTTTTTCTCTCAAAACCTTTTTCTCACTTTTTTCTCCATGTACACCTCTCTATTCTTTAATCTCTCACTTTTCATCCCTCCCCAGATATCGTTGATAGATAAGTTGAAGGTTGCGGACTCATGCCCAGCATATTCAGCTCGCAGCTATTTCTTCCAGCGATGTCTAGTCGATGCCCCTGATGAAGGATGGTGGTGCGAATGGATGTGCAGTTTGTCTGCTGCCATTATTGCTTGGCGCTGCCCCTGGCTCAATTTACCGGCGATGAGCTACATCATGACTCGCCATCCCGGGATTCAGTTGATCGGCCTGACACACTGTTATGGACGTCCTCGAACCTCCCGGGGGAAATCCCCCGTTTTGTTCATATGGGCTCACTATAGTTCAGGACTCAATGTCGCGGTCCTGTATCTAATCTCGCAGAGTGAAATGCAAGACTGATGAATCATCAAAGAGTCCAAATCCGGCAAATCATTTTTGAAAACAAAATTTTTTGATAGAAGTGCCAAACATGGACTGCTTTGCCAGATACAGAGTCGCCACCTAAATATTTTATTTTGGCAAATTTAGGAAATCCTGACTCGTTTGCCTAAGGCCACGTGTCCGTCATCACCAAAGTTGCCTCAGCTCGGGAACTTGGGTACGATTGGGGAAGGTCACTTCGTGAGCACCCCCGCTCGCCCGATCAAAGATCGGCCTCTACTAACCATGATATCTTGTTTTGAAAACATATGTGCTCTTATTCTGGTTTATTAGCCTAGATTTACTACGTGATGCACACAGCATACAAGTATAGATTGGATCGCCTGAATTGGAACAAAACACCTCATGTTTGCTTTTGAAAAGGTTTGCTACTCGCAAGTAGGCTAAACTGCGAATTTGCCACCCTCAGGTGGGCTTAGAAAACAAGATGATTTGCCACTCTCAAGTGGGCTTAAAACTCACAGTCAATGCATTATTCCAATTCAGATAATCCAACCTTCACCACAGGCATTCAGGAAGGTATATCACATAAGCAGTTTGCCTCATGGTAAACATGCTATCATGGCAATCACTCACACGCATGCAAGGATGCTAAAGCATAAACACTTACCGAGTACTCCGAGCCAAAACAGAAACTAGTTAGTAATCAATGCATGATCCTAGTTCATGTTAAGATAGCTAATGCAACACATGCAAAATGCAACTTGAAATAGGCTCGGCTATCCTCAGAATAGCATATGAGATGCTACAGCTAACACGTGTTCAACTTGGAATTGAAATACAATGCGGTTAGTATGATGCGCCGAGCCCGGTGCATGCAATATAGATGAATGATGCAAACATGCAAGCATAAGTATGCTAATTGAAACATGCCCTAATCTAACCATCATAAGCTGGTAATTAAAAGGGAGAAAGATGTGGGGTTGGAAGACATACATCACACACACGCACACTTATTACAATTGTGCCCTCGCTCGGAGGGTCCGAATAAATAATACAGTCCGAATAAATAATTAACTGTTCCAGCAAATTAAATATTACAAAACCCTAATTAATCAACAAATTAACTAGGAAAGCAAATAAATTAGCATGCAAGCTAAATGGACCGCCTCAGCTCTGTTCCGAATGATGAAAGATGCATGCATGCTCGAGCCGCCTCGTCGGGAAATTCCTCGCGATGCCCCGATTCGCCTCTGTTAGCAATTGATCCCGGAATGATGTACAAAACTCCAGAAGGTTGTTGACCAGTTTTTGCTGTCGGTTTCCGGTTTGCTGCAACAGAGAGCAAGAAAGGGGCATGGCAAAGTATTTTCACATATGTATGCACGACCACTCTCCCTGTCATTGCACAAGCTCTAGGGAGTGTAGACCTCGATCCTCGTGCCACCAATCACGCATCTCGATGCATGATGGCCGAGGAGTCGAATTGTACGACTCAATATGAAATGAATGCACATATAAACACAACAAGGCCTAAACTCCATCATGGGTAATCCAGAGTGTCGGGACCGGGAATTGAGACACGTTTCATCACTTTGAATACAAAACGTCCCTCGTTTCCCGTGGTTGGACTAACCCTACTCCAAACACAATCCAATGAGATGGCATACACAATGCGGCTAACATGCAACCCTAAATGCAATGCAACCTAATCATGCTGGCGTGCAAGGGATGATATGCTAACATGCAACTAGCATACGCAATGCTATGAACTAAGAATGGCATACTCAATACACATGAACTATATGGCATACGCAATGCAATATGGACTTAAACCAAAGTGGGTGGATCTCAGCCACACCCACATTAGTGGCCAAATGATGAAAATGAGACAACCGAAATACATGCAAACATACACGAATGCAAAGAACTGATCCTAAGGCACAACATGCAACTCTAACAAAGCATGGCAAAGGATGAAATATGGCATAGAAAGGTGCCTGATCCAGCTTTGAAATGGCATAAAAGATGGTCTCGAAACATGCAAACACTTCACACAATGCATGCTAGATGGCCCAAATACCGAAACTAGTGGAGTGGATTACACTATAGGTATGCAAAACAATGCTCAAATGACCCAACCACCCCCAAACAGACCTTAGGTAGGTCTAAGACAGTGGGAAAGTGGTCTAAAATGATGGCTCAACATGCGAAGAAACGAAGCTCATGCAATGGTCCGAAAACGAGGCATTTATGCACAACTCTCAAATGCACTTAAGGACTGGAAAACATGGGATCATGGCACAAGTATGAGGTCTGAAATGATGTGTGCAATGACCCCAAATCATGGAAACACCTCAACACAAGCATGCAATGGACCTCAAAACTCAAAGTTAAGCATGGATATTGAACTACAAGCATGCAAAACAAGCATCATTCGACCATGAGACCCAAAAATAGAGCTAAGGCAGTCCAATACATGCACAAAATCAGTTTAAGGCAAGGCTAAAAAATCCTAGGAAAGGCGGCCAAAACATCATGCAAAACGAGCTAGTGAACCATGATTTGCACTACAACTATATGAAGCACATGAGACGTCACCAAACCAGCCAAAAAAAGAAGTATACCATGCCAAATAATGCCCAAAAACCCATGGAAACATGGTCAATGCATGCAAGAATGATATGTTCCTTTGAAATGCCAATAAGAGCGTTATTCTACACATGTATAATGGACATACAAAATGTCAAAACCACCTCTGGACAGAGGTTATGAGGGCCCTAAAACTCACTGAAAAGGGCCTAAAATGAGGCTAGGAAGCATGCAAATGAAGGCTCCTTTGAAAGGCCATGAAGACGATTACTCTACACATGCAAGATAGACACCTAACATGGCAAAAAAAACTCTGGAAAGAGTTCATTCAGGTCATAAAACTCACAAAAAATGGCCTGAAACATGGCTTGAAAACATGCAAATAGGGGCTCCTTTGTAAAGCCAAAAATGCTAGAAAACAAGATAAGGGGTGAGAGGGTCACCCCTCTCTGATTTTGGGGCTCAAAATAGTATTCTTGCCACTTAAAATCCACTGGATTTCAGTGGCTAGAAGGCCAAACAAAGCTCACTTGAAAGGCCTAGATGCATGGCTCAAAACAAGGTGAAAACAAGCATGCAAGGGGGTAGATGACCCCCAACAGAAAAATGACCTTAAACAAACTTCAAGAGGAGCTTAAAATAAGACTTTTTTCTGTTTATGACAAAGCTCAAAAATGCTTTCAAGTATGGCTTAAATATGAAGCAAAATAGGGACCAAAAGGGAAATAAGAGAGTTACCCTTGTAGCCAAGAAAGACAGCAGCTCCTGGACCAAGGAAGTGGCTCCTCAACCTCTGAAAATAAGCTCCAAGGTGCTTAGATGGATGATGGAGAAGTGTGGTTGTGAGGTGTAGTGCAATGGGGCCAAGAACAATGGAGTTTTGAAGGCCAAATATAGAGATACAAAGGGAGAGTGTGTGTGTAAGCCTCAGCAACTTCAGAACCTCTACAAAGGAAGCAAAAGCCTTCCTTTATAGAGGAGAGGGTCCAAAGCTTCCCTTGGAAGCCAAAAACCAAGAATGAACATCCTCCATACACGTGTCTGGTGGATGGTGCAAATGCCTCCCAGTTAGCACAGCTGGATAGCATTTAGGGAGACAAAAAAGCAGAAGGCTGGCCGACCAGTTCAGGTGGTCGGCTGACCAACCCCCCTGGTTGGCCGACCAGGTTCAAAAGGGCCAGGTGGTGGGTGGCCTTCTAGGGTGGTCTCCAAGGTGAAAGCAAGCTAGTGGTGTGGTGGGAGACCATAAAATGTGTCTCGAAAGTGAGGGAGACCACTTACCTGTCAAGAAAATCAGACAACCAGGGAAAAGTGGTCTCCAAGAAGAAAAGGTGGTCTCCCACCCCTGTACCACCTTCCAAACAATGAAGCTAGGGTCCATGCCAAAAATGGACCAAGATGGATGCAAAACGAAGGTTTGGGGGCCAAAATGCACGGCCGGAGGCCTAGAAAACTGACTATTAAGCATCGAATGTGGCGTGCGACCACGAAGGTGGTCTCCTGGGCCACAGTGTTCCTCTAGAGAGAGGAGAAAAGGTGTGTGCCAAAAACCGGAGCAAACGAAGAAAGTTAAGCGGTCCCAAACCGTGGCGCGCGGCCAACGGCTCTGAAAACCGGAAACTGGTCTCCAGATGGGAAGGGGTGTCTACAACTGTGTCCCTTGCTTTTTGTTTCGAATTCGGTGCTAGTTCGGACATGATCAGACTTGCCCGGAGGAAGGGATAGAGTACCCTGCAGCATTTCCAGTCCGAGGCGCACAGCTAGCTCGGTATACCACAGCATGGAGGACGAGAAAGCTTTTGGCCCCAGCTTCCACTTTCAGTTACACCATCTCTAATGAGTGCATAGCTTGGCTTGACAAAGAGGGGCAGGTTGGGCCTACTTTGGCATCAGAGGCTTCCACAAGTTCTGGGAGGGGGCGCAGGAACACCTGACTTATCCATGCCCCGAATTTATTGCTTTAATCAGCACTTTCAATTTTCTTTATGAATGTATTAAAAAGCAACTTCAATTTGTATTCAAGAGTAGGAGAACTATGTATTGAAATCAATGTAATTGAAGGTTGTGGGTACTGAAAATTTTCTGTTTGGTCCAAAAATGGTCTAAGTTGTAAAAAGATTAATTTGAGCAAAATCAACTTTTATTAAAACTTTTCAAAACCATTTTCGATATGGATCACAATTGGACACGCCCGAGATCTATCACTGAGATGTACAACCCCAGATCCCAGATCTCAGCCACACTCACTTCAGTGGCCAAATGATGAAAATGAGACAACCGAAATACATGCAAACATACACGAATGCAAAGAACCGATCCTAAGGCACAACATGCAACTCTAACAAAGTATGGAAAAGGATGAAATATGGCATAGAAAGGTGCATGATCCAGCTTTGAAATGGCATAAAAGATGGTCTCGAAACATGCAAACACTTCACACAATGCATGCTAGATGGCCCAAATACCGAAACTAGTGGAGTGGATTACACTATAGGTATGCAAAATAATGCTCAAATGACCCAACCACCCCCAAACAGACCTTAGGCAGGTCCAAGACAGTGGGAAAGTGGTCTAAAATGATGGCTCAACATGCAAAGAAACGAAGCTCATGCAATGGTCCGAAAACGAGGCATTTATGCACAACTCTCAAATGCACTTAAGGACTGGAAAACATGGGAACATGGCACAAGTATGAGGTCTGAAATGACGTGCGCAATGACCCCAAATCATGGAAACACCTCAACACAAGCATGCAATGGACCTCAAAACTAAAAGTTAAGCATGGATATTGAACTACAAGCATGCAAAACAAGCATCATTCGACCATGAGACCCAAAAACAGAGCTAAGGCAGTCCAATACATGCACAAAATCAGTTTAAGGAAAGGCTAAAATATCCTAGGAAAGGCGGCCAAAACATCATGCAAAACGAGCTAGTGAACCATGATTTGCACTACAACTATATGAAGCACATGAGAGGTCACCAAACCAGCCAAAAAAAGAAGTATACCATGCCAAATAATGCCCAAAAACCCATGGAAACATGGTCAATGCATGCAAGAATGATATGTTCCTTTGAAATGCCAATAAGAGCGTTATTCTACACATGTATAATGGACATACAAAATGTCGAAACCACCTCTGGACAGAGGTTATGAGGGCCCTAAAACTCACTGAAAAGGGCCTAAAATGAGGCTAGGAAGCATGCAAATGAAGGCTCCTTTGAAAGGCCATGAAGACAATTACTCTACACATGCAAGATAGACACCTAACATGGCAAAAAAAACTCTGGAAAGAGTTCATTCTGGTCATAAAACTCACAAAAAATGGCCTGAAACATGGCTTGAAAACATGCAAATAGGGGCTCCTTTGTAAAGCCAAAAATGCTAGAAAACATGATAAGGGGTGAGAGGGTCACCCCTCTCTGATTTTGGGGCTCAAAATAGTATTCTCGCCACTAAAAATCCACTGGATTTCAGTGGCTAGAAGGCCAAACAAAGCTCACTTGAAAGGCCTAGATGCATGGCTCAAAACAAGGTGAAAACAAGCATGCAAGGGGGTAGATGACCCCCAACAGAAAAATGACCTTAAACAAACTTCAAGAGGAGCTTAAAATAAGACTTTTTTCAGTTTATGATAAAGATCGAAAATGCTTTCAAGTATCGCTTAAATATGAAGCAAAATAGGGACCAAAAGGGAAATAAGAGAGTTACCCTTGTAGCCAAGAAAGGCAGCAGCTCCTGGACCAAGGAAGTGGCTCCTCAACCTCTGAAAATAAGCTCCAAGGTGCTTATATGGATGATGGAGAAGTGTGGTTATGAGGTGTAGTGCAATGGGGCCAAGAACAATGGAGTTTTGAAGGCCAAATATAGAGATACAAAGGGGGAGTGTGTGTGTAAGCCTCAACAACTTCAGAACCTCTACAAAGGAAGGAAAAGCCTTCCTTTATAGAGGAGAGGGTCCAAAGCTTCCCTTGGAAGCCAAAAACCAAGAATGCACATCCTCCATACACGTGTCTAGAGGATGGTGCAAATGCCTCCCAGCTAGCACAGCTGGATAGCATTTAGGGAGACAAAAAAGCAGAAGGCTGGCCGACCAGTTCAGGTGGTCGGCTGACCAACCCCCCTGGTCGGCCGACCAGGTTCAAAAGGGCCAGGTGGTGGGTGGCCTTCTAGGGTGGTCTCCAAGGTGAAAGTAAGCTAGTGGTGTGGTGGGAGACCATAAAATGTGTCTCGAAAGTGAGGGAGACCACTTACCTGTCAAGAAAATCCGACAACCAGGGAAAAGTGGTCTCCAAGAAGAAAAGGTGGTCTCCCACCCCTGTACCACCTTCCAAACAATGAAGCTAGGGTCCATGCCAAAAATGGACCAAGATGGATACAAAACGAAGGTTTGGGACTATTAAGCATCGAATGTGGCGTGCGACCACGAAGGTGGTCTCCCGGGCCACAGTGTTCCTCTAGAGAGAGCAGAAAAGGTGCGTGCCAAAAACCGGAGCAAACGAAGAAAGTTAAGCGGTCCCGAACCGAGGCGCGCGGCCAACGGCTCTAAAAACCGGAAACTGGTCTCCAGATGGGAAGGGGTGTCTACAACTGTGTCCCTTGCTTTTTGTTTCGAATTCGGTGCTAGTTCGGACATGATCAGACTTGCCCGGAGGAAGGGATAGAGTACCCTGCAGCATTTCCAGTCCGAGGCGCACAGCTAGCTCGGTATACCACAGCATGGAGGACGAGAAAGCTTTTGGCCCCAGCTTCCACTTTCAGTTACACCATCTCTAATGAGTGCATAGCTTGGCTTGACAAAGAGGGGCAGGTTGGGCCTACTTTGGCATCAGAGGCTTCCACAAGCTCTGGGAGGGGGCGCAGGAACACCTGACTTATCCATGCCCCGAATTTATTGCTTTAATCAGCACTTTCAATTTTCTTTATGAATGTATTAAAAAGCAACTTCAATTTGTATTCAAGAGTAGGAGAACTATGTATTGAAATCAATGTAATTGAAGGTTGTGGGTACTGAAAATTTTCTGTTTGGTCCAAAAATGGTCTAAGTTGTAAAAAGATTAATTTGAGCAAAATCAACTTTTATTAAAACTTTTCAAAACCATTTTCGATATGGATCACAATTGGACACGCCCGAGATCTATCACTAAGATGTACAACCCCGGATCCCATCAACTGAAAAGTTGCCCCTAGTCTGAATAGCACTGCACTGGAGATCACAACCGAGCTCTTGAATGGAGAAAAGACAGAGATGACCAACACCTTCGCACAGACAAAGTTGATTTGGAAGTGTTTATGGCTGGACTTCGGAATGAAGTTGCCTACATATCCCAAAGATGGGAATCAAGCCTTACGTAGTTTGGCTCAGGTTCACTCGTGTATTAACACTCTCCTTTTACGCTCTAACTTTTTCCCAGGCCGTCCTTTCTGGGTTTTCAACCTTGCGAGCTCAGTTTTTATTATTTTAAATTTTTCATGCTCTAACTTTTGCCTAGGTTGCCCTTTCGGGTTTTCAGCCTAGCGAGCCACTCAAGGATAGTATTTCTTCAACTTGTCCATGTTGATCGACTGGGAGAACTCTAGGCCATCTAGGTCCATCAGAATGATAGCTCCACCTGACCAGATAGACTTGATGATGTAAATACCAGTCCAATTGGGTTTGAACTTGCCCCTAGGGTCGTGGATGGGAGCTCGGTTATCTTTGAGCACAAGATCCCCCTCTTTCAAATTACTGGACTTAACCTTCTTGTTGAAAGCCCTGGCAATTCTCCATTGATAACCCTAAACGTGATACAGTGCTTTCAGCCTTCTTTCATCAAAGAGCAGGAGTTCTTCGAACCTGCTTTGCTGTCAATCTGCCTCAGCTATCTGACACTCAGCCAATACTCGTAATAATGGAACCTCAACCTCAATAGGCAGAACAGCCTCCATCCCATAAACCAATGAATACAGAGTTGCCCCAGTAGAAGTTTGAATTGAAGTTCGGTAGCCCCAAAGAGCAAATGGCAGCTTATCTGGCCAGTCCTTGTAGGTTTCCACCATCTTCTGTAGAATGTGCTTGATGTTCTTGTTGGCGGCCTCAACAACTCTATTGGTTTGTGGCCGATATGTAGATGACTTATGGAAAGCCACGTTGTACTTCTCCAACAAGTCAATCACCTCCTTCTTGAAGTGGGAACCATTATCTGAAATAATCTCATTCGGGACCCCGTAGCGACAGACGATGTTATTCCTGATGAACTTAGCAACAAGCAATGCTTTCAACACCGTGTAAGATTGGGCCTCAACCCACTTCGTGAAGTAGTCTATCGCTACCAGAATGTACTCATGCCTGTTGGACCCCTTTGGAGTGACAGCCCCAATTACATCAATCCCCCAGACTGAAAACGGCCATGGCGAAGTCATGTTGTACAGCTTCGACGGCGGAATGTTCATGCGGTTTGCATGGATCTGACATTTGTGGCATCGCCGAACAAAGTCAATACAATCCTCCTCCATGGTGGACCAGTAATAACCCTGTCTAAGGATCTTCCGGGCTAGCATCACCCCACTCATGTGTGCACCGAACTCTCCTCTATGGATGGCCTCCATCAGACGCTTGGATTCTTCAGCATCAACACATAGTTTATGAGCAGAAAAGGTGCGTGCCAAAAACCGGAGCAAACGAAGAAAGTTAAGCGGTCCCGAACCGAGGCGCACGGCCGACGGCTCCGAAAGTGTACAACATGACTTCGCCATGGCCGTTTTCAGTCTGGGGGATTGATGTAATTGGGGCTGTCACTCCAAAGGGGTCCAACAGGCATGAGTACATTCTGGTAGCGATAGACTACTTCACGAAGTGGGTTGAGGCCCAATCTTACACGGTGTTGAAAGCATTGCTTGTTGCTAAGTTCATCAGGAATAACATCATCTGTCGCTACGGGGTCCCGAATGAGATTATTTCGGATAATGGTTCCCACTTCAAGAAGGAGGTGATTGACTTGTTGGAGAAGTACAACGTGGTTTCCATAAGTCATCTACATATCGGCCACAACCAATAGAGTTGTTGAGGCCGCCAACAAGAACATCAAGCACATTCTACAGAAGATGGTGGAAACCTACAAGGACTGGCCAGATAAGCTGCCATTTGCTCTTTGGGGCTACCGAACTTCAATTCAAACTTCTACTGGGGCAACTCTGTATTCATTGGTTATGGATGGAGCTGTTCTGCTATTGAGGTTGAGGTTCCATTATTACGAGTATTGGCTGAGTGTCAGATAGCTGAGGCAGATTGACAGCAAAGCAGGTTCGAAGAACTCCTGCTCTTTGATGAAAGAAGGCTGAAACTGTATCACGTTTAGGGTTATCAAGGAGAATTGCCAGGGCTTTCAACAAGAAGTTAAGTCAGTAATTGAAAGAGGGGATCTTGTGCTCAAAGATAACCGAGCTCCCATCCACGACCCTAGGGCAAGTTCAAACCCAATTGGACTGGTATTTACATCATCAAGTCTATCTGGTCAGGTGGAGCTATCATTCTGATGAGACCTAGATGGCCTAGAGTTCTCCCAGTCGATCAACATGGACAAGTTGAAGAAATACTATCCTTGAGTGGCTCGCTAGGCTGAAAACCCGAAAGGGCAACCTAGGCAAAAAGTTAGAGCATGAAAAATTTAAAAATAATAAAAACTGAGCTCGCAAGGTTGAAAACCAGAAAGGACGGCCTGGGAAAAAGTTAGAGCGTAAAAAGGAGAGTGTTAATACACGAGTGAACCTGAGCCAAACTACGTAAGGCTTGATTCCCATCTTGGGAATGTAGGCAACTTCATTCCGAAGTCCAGCCATAAACACTTCCAAATCAAACTTTGTCTGTGCGAAGGTGTTGGTCATCTCTTCTTTTCTCCATTCAAAGAGCTCGGTTGTGATCTCCAGTGCAGTGCTATTCAGACTAGGGGCAACTTTTCAGTTGATGGGATCCGGGGTTGTACATCTTAGTGATAGATTCTCGGGCGTGTCCAATTGTGATCCATATCGAAAATGGTTTTGAAAAGTTTTAATAAAAGTTGATTTTGCTCAAATTATCTTTTTACAACTTAGACCATTTTTGGACCAAACAGAAATTTTCAGTACCCACAACCTTCAATTACATTGATTTCAATACATAGTTCTCCTACTCTTGATATACAAATTGAAGTTGCTTTTTAATACATTCATAAAGAAAATTGAAAGTTGCTGATTAAAGCAATAAATTCGGGGCATGGATAAGTCAGGTGTTCCTGCGCCCCCTCCCAGAAGCTTGGTGGAAGCCTCTGATGCCAAAGTAGGCCCAACCTGCCCCTCTTTGTCAAGCCAAGCTATGCACTCATTAAGAGATGGGTAAACTGGAAGGGAAGCTGGGCCAAAAGCTTTCTCGTCCTCCATGCTGTGGTATACGAGCTAGCTGTGCGCTCGGACTGGAAATGTCTGCAGGGTACTCTATTCCCTTCCTCCGGCAAGTCTGATCATGTCCGAAACTAGCACCGAATTCGAAACGAAAAAGCAAGGGAACAGTTTAGACACCCGCTTCCCATCTGGAGACCAGTTTCCGGTTTTGAGCCGTTTGGCCGCGCGCGCACTCGGTTTGGACCGCTTGAAGTTTCTTCGTTTGTCTGCTCCGTTTTTGGCACAGCACCTTTTTCTCCTCTTCGTAAGAGAACACTGTGGCCCGGAGACCAACCTTCGTGGTCGCGCACCGCACATTCGATGCTTAAAATTTTAGTCCGCGATCAAACCTTCGTTTTGTTATCCATCTTGGTCATTTTGGCCATGGACCAGCTCATTGTTTGAATGGTGGTACAGGGGTGGGGAACCACTTTCTTCTTGGAGACCACCTTTTCCCTGGTGTTTGGATTTTCTGACAGGTAAGTGTCTCCCTCACTTCGAGACACATTTTATGGTCTCCCAACCACACCACTAGCTTCTTTCACCTTGAGACTCACCCTAGAAGCCCCACCCACCACCTGGCCCTTTTGAAAACCTGTCGGCCGATCCAGGGGTGGTCAGGGCGACACCTTAAACTGTCGGCCAAGCCTTCTGCTTTTTGTCTCCCTAAAATGCTATCCAGCTGTGCTAAGCTGGAGGCATTTGCACCATCCTCTAGACACGTGTATGAGGATGTGCATCTTTGGTTTTTGGCTCACAAAGGGAAGCTTTGGACCCTCTCTCTCTATAAAGGAAGGCCTTTTGCTTCCTTTTAAGGTTCTGAAGTTCGTGAGCTTACACACACACTCTCCCCTTTTGTTTCGTCATATTATGTTTGTCCTCCATTTAAACTCCTTGTCATTCTGTGGCCTGCACTCACCTCTATCAATCATCACTTTCTCCATCATCCATTCTAAGCACCTTGGAGCTCTTATTGTCATGAATGTTGAGAGCCACTTTCCTTGGTCCAGTTAGCTTGTCGTTTCTTTGCTATGGGCTAAAGTTGGGGTATACTCTCTTATTTTCCCTTTTGCGTCCCTATGTTGCTTCATATTTAAGCTCTATACTTGAAAGCATTTTGATCTTTATCATAAGACAGAAATTAAAGTGCTTGATTTTTAAGCTCCTCTGTTGAAGTGTTGTTTATAGGTCATGTTTTCTGTTGCGGTGGTCATAATACTCCCTTGTCATGCTTCGGTTTGTCATCCTGTTTTGATGCTCATCATTCTAGGCCTTTCAAGTGGAGCTTGTTTGGCCTTCAGCCTTACTGAGATCCAGTGGAGTATTTTAGTGGCATTGAGAATACTATTTTTGAGCCCCAAATCAAGAGAGGGGGACCCTCTCTACCCCTTATCTGTTTTCTGCATTTTTGGCTTTAACAAAGGGAGCCCCTATTTGCATGTTTTCAAAAGCCATGTTTCAGCCATTTTTTGTGATTTTAATGACCAGAATGAACTCTTCCAGAGTTTTGTTTCTGCCATGTTAGGATTCTATCTTGCATGTGTAAGTAATTCGCTCTTCATGGCCCTTTCAAAGGAGCCTTCATTTTGCATGCCTTCTAGCCTCATTTTAGGCCCTTTTCAGTGAGTTTTAGGGCCCTCAATAACCTCTGTCACAAGAGGTGGTTTCGACATTTTGTATGTCCCATTATACCATTTGTGTAGAAAACGCTCTTATTGGTCATTTTCAAGGAAATCATATCATTCTTGCTGCAATTGACCATGTTTTCCATGGTTTTTGGGCATTATTTGGCATGGTATACTTCTTTTTTTGGCTGGTTTGGTGGACCTCTCTGTGCTTTCATATAGTTGTAGTGCAAAAATCAAATGGTTTCACTAAGCTCGTTTTGCATGATGTTTTGGCCGCCTTTCCAGGATTATTTAAGCCTTCCTTAAACTGATTTTTTGTGGCATGTATTGGACTGCCTTAGCTCTGTTTTTGGGTCTCATGGTCGAATGATGCTTGTTTTGGGCATGCTTTGTAAGTTCCAATATCCATGCTTAACTTTTAGTTTTTGAGGTCATTGCATGCTTGTGTTGGAGGTGTTTCCAATGATTTGGGGTTCATTGCGCACGTATTTTCAGACCTATACTTGTGCCATGTTCCAATGTTTTCCAGTCCTTAAGTGCAATTTGGGAGTTGTGGCATAAATGCCCTCGTTTTCGGAACCAATTGCATGAGTCTTCGTTTCTTTGCAATGTTGAGCCATCATTTTAGACCACTTTCCACTGTTCTTGGACCTGCCTAAAGGGTCTGCTTGGGGGTGTTTGGGTCATTTGAAGCATTATTTTGCATACCCTATAAGTGTAAATCACTCCACTAGTTTCGGTATTTGGGCGCATCTAGCATGCATTGTGTGAAGTGTTTGCAT
>NW_021027581.1:722159-758244 GCF_004153795.1 Camellia sinensis | reverse complement strand
AATGTTCATGCGGTTTGCATGGATTTGACATTTGTGGCATCGCCGAACAAAGTCAATACAATCCTCCTCCATGGTGGACCAGTAATAACCCTATCTAAGGATCTTCCGGGCTAGCATCACCCCACTCATGTGCGCACCGAACTCTCCTCTATGGATGGCCTCCATCAGACGCTTGGATTCTTCAGCATCAACACATAGTTTATGCATCCCGAGATGACCCCTCTTGTACAGTTTACCTCCGCAGACGATGAACTAAGCAGCCATTCTTCGAATTGCCCTCTTATCTTTGCCATTTGCCCCTGGTGGATACGCTTCCTTTTCCAAGAAGTTCCAGATGTCGTAATACCAGGGATTCTCATCTTGTACCTCATGTATGGCAGCAATCAGCTCGTAGGCCGGTACGAATTTCTGTTCGATGATGATCGGACGCATCCGGACTTCGAAAAGGATGTCTATCATAGAAGATAGAGTTGCTAATGAATCAGCGAACCTATTGTTCTCTCTTAACAGATGAGAAAAATTTAGTTTCTCAAACCGAGGAATCAGAACGTCCAAGGTCTGGTGATAGATTCTCATCTTTTCTTCTTTGACTTTCCAATCTCCTTTAGCTTGAGATACAACAAGGTTTGAGTCCCCGATGACATCCAACCATTTTGCCCCTAGTTCCAAGGCGGTTTCTAGTCCAGCAATACATGCCTCATACTCTGCCTCGTTGTTCAACACTCTAAATCAGTGTTTGAATGCTGGAGGTATACGAGAATTGTCGGGTGCTATCAGCAACACCCCTATCCTATATCCGTATTGGTTTGACACTTTGTCAAAGTGCATCGTCCAAGGCTCTTCTTCGACATGCAGAATGGTCTCGTCTGGGAACAGATATTCAACTGTTTCATCCCCTTCAACTGGGTGATCGGCTAGGAACTCCGCTACCGCTCTCCCTTTCACTGACTTGCGCGTCATATACTTCAGATCAAATTCGAAAAGCAGAAGCAACCAACAAGCTAGCCTACCCGTAAGTGTCGGTTTCTCGAAGAGATATTTGATGGGATCTAATCTTGAAACCAGTATTACAGAGTGAGCTAATAGGTAGGGCCTCAGCTTCCTGGTAGCCCACACCAAGGCCAGACAAGCCTTCTCCAGCGGAGTGTAGCGGGTCTCGTAATCCAGCATTTTCTTACTTAGGTAGTAGATAGCATTCTCCACTTTGTCCTTAGACTCCAATGCAAGCATGCAACCCATTGTGGTTTCAGTCACTGAAAGGTACAGAATCAACGGTTTCCCCGGCTCAGGTGCTGACAACACAGGTGGGTTCTATAAATATTGCTTGATCTGCTCGAAAGAAACTTGGCATCGGTCGTCCCATTAGAACTTATTTCCTTTCATCAGGAGACCAAAGAGTGGTTCACAAGTCAAGGTTAATTTTGCAATAAATCGTCTTATGAATTGCACTTTACACAAAAAGCCTCGATTTTAGAAAATGGCCTTGATTTTAGAAGGATCAACCTCGATACCTCTCTGTGTGATCAAGAACCCAACATTTTCCCTGCTGTAACACCGAATGTACATTTCTGAGGATTCAGTCGCAACCGATACTCTCTGATCTGTTGGAAGGCGGTATAGTGGCCCTTTCTTTCCTTGGACTTGACAATCATGTCGTCCACGTACACCTCAACCTCTTTATGGATCATATCGTGCAAAATTATGGTCGCAGCCCGTTGATACGTAGCTCTAGTATTCTTCAGCCCAAACGGCATCACCTTATTACAATAGGTTCCCCACAGGGTGGTGAAAGCAGTCTTCTTCCTGTCTCGGGTGCCATCAAAATCTAATTGTAGCCTAAAAACCCATCCATGAATAAGAGCAACGTATGCCCAGCAGTAAAGTCCACTAATTCATCGATATGCGGCAGAGGAAAGTCGCCCTTTAGACTGGCTTTGTTCAAATCCCTGAAATCCACACATACCTGAATTCTGCCACCCTTCTTTGGCACCGAAACTATATTGGCCAACCAAGTTGGGTATTCAGATACCAGCAAGAATCCTGCGTCATTTTGCTTGGTGATCTCTTCTTTGATATTCAGAACCCAGTCCAGGCGGACCCTTCAGAGCTTCTGCTTAACAGGTTGAGCCTCTGGGTCAAGAGGGATCCGGTGCTGTACAATCTCAGGATCGATTCTAGGCATGTCTTCGTAGGACCACGCGAAAACATCTTTGAAATCTTTCAATAAAGCGACTAAGTGCTCGTGCTCCTCCGAAGACAACGTGGACCCGATCTGGATCAGCCGCGGGTCCTTCTCAGCACCAACATTAATTGTGGTGATTTCATCAACCAAGGGTTTTACAAACCTTTCCTACTCTTGATCAAGCAAATATTACAAAATCGGAGGAATTTCTTCCTCGTCGTTTTCATCAAAATTTTGAAAATATTGATTAATTCAATAAATTAAAGGCACAGAAAAGTACTCGGAAGCCACAGCCTTACCATTCTCATTAATAACATCCAGTCCGCATGATTCCTCTGTTATAACAGACTCAAAGGAAAAAGAAAAAGATGACCTAGACAAGACAGTGGCATCCGGGTTGTCACCCCTAAGAATACCGTACTCAAACGAGCTGGAACCTGATTCCGACTCCACAGACTCGGTGGAATCAGATTCTGGCTCACTACCTGACCCGGTGCTGCTCGATAAAAAGCCCATCCTCGTATTGCTAGACGAGGGAGGGTGCGATGGATGCGTCCAGAATGTTTGAAGATGGGCCCACAGCCACTTCATTCCCGATCATGGAGACTGAGAAGTTATCCCCCAAGCACTCTTGTACGATTTGAGGATCTGAGAGTAGACAAGCCAATGCTCGCCCTATCTCGATCTCTGTGCTCTCGGAATCCTCCTCCTTGCACTGCTCAACCTCAACTGGTGGGTCTGTCTTCTCTACGACAACGTCATCCCCGGACAATTGCAAGTCAAAGAAAATCTCAAATCCCGGCAGGCGCCACATCTCTGCATTTAGCCATGGCTCTGGGAAGCCGTAGAATGGAAAGTCTTTCCCCTCCTGGACAAAACGTTCATTCAGGGTACCCTGGATAGGTCGGTGCATCAACTCATAATGCTTCCCAACTTGCTTTGCTCTGGCTCTTCCAGCTATCTCTTGTCCTTTCCTCACCCAGTCCTCCTTGGTAGGCAGATAACCTAAACCAAAGGTATGTGGGTTGTGCGGCACTTCGGCCGATGCTACAATTCCTTTCTGGCCACTTCGCCCTAATCCCATCTCGGGGATGTGCTGGAGCTTGTGCATAAGGTAGACAGACTGTGCACTGACGTATAGCCCCTTATCAATAGTTAGTATATTCTATACAACCCAGGCCTCAGCTAGGGTGAATCCCAACAAAAACACATCCTTCGCGCCATGCTCAATCTCCAGAACTAGTGTAGAAACCTCTGGCGGCAGATAGATCGAAGAATTCCCAAAAACGATGGCTACCCCCTTCCCATGGGGGTATTTCAGCATTTGGTGCAAGGTAGAAGAGACCGCCTTCACCTGGTGCAGCCACGGCCGCCCCAGGAGTAGATTGAAGGTTGCAGGAATGTCCAAGACATGAAAATCAATATCCTATTACCCTGGACCAACCTGAGTCCGAATTTGTACGGTCCCCATCACCTCTCGGCTGGTATTATCGTAGGCCCGTATCACCTGGGCAGTAGGCACAAAATTCGCGGGCTTCAACCCGATAGTATATGTCGTCCTCGACGGACACACGTTGATGGTAGATCCTGTGTCAACAAGGAGCACCGGTATCCATTTCTCTCTACACTCGACAGAGATATAGAGCGGTTTGTTATGATCTAAGCCCTAAAGCGGCAGTTCCTTGTCAATGAAGGTCAATGTCGGGGAAACTCCTCCCGGAAAAACCAGCCCTACCAACAGCTCAGGAGTGGTATCAATTGAAAGCTTGGCCCAGTCCATGGCTGTAAGGACGGCCTGTCTGTGAACCCTTGAGGCCATAAGCAATCCCCAGATAGAGATGTCTGCCTTGATTTTCTTAAGCTGTTTCAGTACAGCCTCCTCGTCGAGCAGTTTTTCCTTCTGCCTCTCCACTTCTTTGTCCTTTCCGGATGCCTCTGGTTGATCTAAGTGTGGGGGCTTGAAGTACCACCCACTCCTCGTCGTATGATCTACCTTTTCGACATACCAAGTATCATTTGGTTGATGATGTCCCCAATCCTCATCATTGTGGACAAGACGTAAGTCGTCGTCTTCCCACCACATCCCGTCGGCAACCAATAGACAACTGTCCAATTCCGTTGCAACTATTCTTGTGCGCACATCATATTCCGTTCCCGTAGGGGCTTTGGCCTTTCTAGCCCTTTCAAGATCTTCGGTCTTTTCCTGATTAAACTGCTTCAGTGCAGCCTCCTATTCAGCGCCCACTGTACTCGGACTGCCCGGATCCCGAGCAAAATTCTTAACACCGGTGCTCTCCGGCTATCCCTTCTGATTCTCGGCCATTCCGGCCACTGCTGATGTTCTCATTCCTGACGGTCCCTGTTCTGGCTGAGGCTGCTCAACAACATCTAGCTGGTCACTGAGCCACCCCGTATTCTCTGCCGATCCATCCAAGTCGAACGAGTTGATGTTCACATCCCCTGAGTCCTGCTCTTCAAAGAACTGCAGATTTGAAATGTCCTCTTCCAGCTATGCTAGGTCATCTACCCCTGACTAGGTCCATCCCCCTGAACCACACAGATATCTGTGCCGACTAGTAACTCTACCCTAGGCTTAACCTGGTCTGTTGATGTGATATAATCACTCGAGTTGTATGCAAAGCTCCCAGACCCCTCAGGCTCTAAATTATCATTCGCATCAGCCTCCGAAGTCAACCCAATTCTATCTTCGATAGTCACCACCACCGGTTCAGGCTGGGTATGGAAGGTACTCAACATGCACAAATCTGTGCTCTCCGGGATGAACACCTCGGGCTTGGGTAGGTGGGAGGGCGTGATATATATGCTAGGGTCATATGACACAACCCCAGTTTGCATCTGGTTGATACGTTTAGGTGGTGGAGCTTGGTTATGTGGTGGGAGAGGGTTGGTTGTGACGTTTGGTTTTTCTGGAGGTGTGATCACCCTATTGTCAACGAGATCCTAGATCTCGTGACGCAGTCTGAAGCACTGGTCGGTGTCGTGACCATGCTGTTGGTGAAAGGCACAGTATTTGGCTGGGTTAGAGGAGGGAGGAAGATTGTCAGGTAATGGCCGCAGCTCCAGGGGCTTCAAATGCCCTTTCCTGATCAGAACCACCAGAGCTTTGGACAGGGGCATGTATACTGGGGTGAAGGTTCTCTGGACTCGGGGTGGATATCTGGTTATTTGTGAGCTGGTACTAGATGCACCGGTGAATGGTGTGGCTGTAAGTGTTTTTGGAGGGGTGGTGGTGACCATGCCCACATTGGAAGTTCTGGCAGCTGCAGCATTACTCGTGCCTGTATTCATATTGCGAAAACATGCCCTCTTGGGCTGCTCTCTCTCGTGGTCAATCAAACCCTGTTTCATGGCGTCCTCAATTTGTACCCCGATCTCGTGTAAATCCGCAAAGGTGGGAAGGGGTAAGACGATCATCTTTTGCATCGGCTTAGGTTAGAGGTTGCGCACAACCATCCGTATCTGATCCTTGTCGACCGGCCTGATGGTCATCCTAGAAGCTTTGGCCCTCCAATGGGTTACACAGTTAGAGAAGCTCTCTTTTGGCTCCTGTCTAGTTGTCTCAAGATCACGAGTTGTGATCTCGATCTGCGTGTTGTAGGAGTATTGAGCTATAAAGGCCTCAGCCATTTCTTCCCAGCTTCTCTTGACAGAGTCCTCCAGCTTTGTATACCAAATAGCCACAACACCCGACACGGTCCGGCTGAAGAGGGAAAGCTTTTGCAGTTTGGAGAGGCCCATCGGCCTTAGGATATCCGAGAACAGCCACAGATGTACCATGGGATCCCCAGAACCGTCAAAACGGTCTATATGCAGCATCTTGAACCAGTCTGGCAAAGTAACCACTGAATTGGTGTATCCATCCTCTATGTCCGGAAGGGAATTAACACCTCGAGCCTTCTTGAACAGCTTTTCTAGTGTGCTCACTTTCAGTGCTGTTGGATCCATCTCAAATTTAAACGGCGTATCCACTAAATTAGTTGGTGCTTTGGACAGCTGAGGTAGGATTGGGGGTGGAACTGGCCCCGTTGCGACGTCTGTATTTTCTTGGACATTTGTAGTCTCCCTGAGTGTTGGAACTCTAAGTGGGGGCGGGGGTGGGTGCGAAGCAGATGCTCCAGTTTGCTGTGGTTGTTGCTGTTGCTGAAGTCTGGTAATCAGCCCTGTTTGTTGAGCCACAACCTCTGCCTGGTGTGCGGTAAACTCTGCCTGGCGGGCGACATCCCGCTGCATGGCTTGCCTAGTTTCTTAGAGCTGACACATCATGTCCTCCATACTTGCCATAAGGTGCTGGTCTAACTGAACAACAGGTATATCTCTCTCTTCGGCAGAAATTGAAACCTCAGCCTGACTACTCATTGGTGGGGTGGATAAGGACCACTGACCTGGCAACCGCTATACTGATGAACTGCACCTAACTGACCTCTGTCTAGTAACCGAGGGTAATGACACAAACACAGGTTGTCCGTCAACTAGATCCTTAGATCGGGAAAGTCTTCGACTAATATCTGCCTGGTCGGAAGCAATGATGCTAAACTACCTTACAAAAAGATAAATAAAGCATAATAAGGAAATAAACAACCAGAAAAACGGACAGCATAGCGGCTTAAATAAACACAACACATAGTTGATATTTGTAAGTTGAACACACTGTTTCTCAACACTGATCAATGTTCCCAAATCACTGCCCCAGATCTAATACCCTCAGGTAAAACAGATTCCCCAAATACTGATGCCCACAGGCCTGATATCCAGACTTGCAAACTGATACGTGCAATCCCCGTAGAGACACACTCTGAAAGCACATAGCAAACAAGTGAGAGCCAAAACACCCCTATGGAGGGGTAGGGTTTCCCTGTCCTATCTTGTCAGGAACTAGGGTTTCACTATGCACACAGCAGTTTTGAAACAACCTATGATCGGGTAAGCAACCTGTCCTAGTTTGGAATAGTCACTATGGATTCCGATATGCACTAGGTTGAATGGTCAAAAAGGGTGCCTCAGTAAAAACTGAGGTTTGTGTTCCCATCGTGGCAGAGCTCGCAACCGGTTAGCCTTATGGCACACTTTTCCAAGCAAGCCTCCGGCAAATCGTTCAGGAATAGTAGACGGCAAACACGGTGTCCTAGGCGCACCAATGCAAATGCAATGCAAAGAAACACATACGTGTAGTCAAAACAACATATCATGAGTTCGAGTCAAGTTCTCTAAATCCCAGCAGAGTCACCAGAAATTGTAGACCTCCTGAACTCCGCTCCACGAGTGAGGGTGCGAATCATCGTTCTTGCTACTACAGTTCGGACTCCTGTCACGATTCTAAATCTAATCTCACAAAGTGCAATGCAAGATTGATAAATCACCAAAGAGTCCAAATCCGGCAAATCATTTTGGAAAATCGATTTTAATCAAAAGCGCCAAACATGGACTGCTTTGCCAGATTTCAGAGTCGCCACCTAAATATTTTATTTTGGAAAATTTAGGAAACCAAGACTCGTGCCTAAGGCCACATGACCGTCATCACCAAAGTTGCCTCGGCTCGGGAACTTGGTATAAGAGTGGAAGGTCATGCAATAAGCACCCCTGCTCGCCCGATCAAAGGATCGGCCTTTACTAACATGATATGTTGTTTTTGAAAACACATGTGTTCTTATTCCGGTTTATTAGCTAGCTTACTATGTGATGCGCACAGCGCACAACACACAAGTATAGACTAAATCACTCAAATTGGAACAAAACATCTCATGTTTGTTTGTTTGTTTGAAAATGGTTTGAAGTGCTACTCGCAAGTAGGCTAAGATGCGGATTTTGCCACCCTCAAGTGGGCTTAGAAAACATGGTGATTTGCCACTTCCAGTGGGTTTAAAACTCGCATTTTGATGAATTGTTCCAATTCAAGCAATGAAGCCTTCATCCACAGGCATTCATGCAGCTAAAGCACTTAAGCAAATAGCTTCATGGAAAGCATGCTAATCATGGCAATACTTACACTTCTCATGCAGTATGCTAAAATGTAAAAGCTTACCTAGTACTCCGAGCCAAAAAAGAAACTAGTTAGTAATCAATGCATGATCCTAGCTATGTCAACAATGCCTAATGCAACACATGCAAAAATGCAGCTAAAGTAGGCTCGGCTATTCTAAGATGTCATATGAATGCAACTTGATAACATGTATTCAAATTGGTATTGAAATACAATGCAATTTCTATGATACGCCGAGCCCGGTGCATGCAAGACGAATGAATGAATGCACGCATGCAAGCATAAGGATGCTAATTGAAATATGCCCTAAAACTAACCACTGAAAGCAGCTAAGTAAAAGGGAGAAAGAAATGGGGTTTGGAAGACATGCATCACACACACGCACACTTATTACAACAGGTGTGCCCTCTCGATGGAGGGTCTGAATAATAAGCTAACTAGCTATGCTAAGCTAATTACCTAACAAGTTAACTAATTAATTATTACAACACAAATGAATAGCTAAGTACATTAACTACTTAAGTACAAAACCAAAGCATTAGCTAGCTAAGCCGAGCAGCTAAGTAAAGCAGTAAAGAGATGCCCTCATGGTGAGAAGTGCATGCATGCTCGGTTGCCTCGTTTAGAAATCCATTACGATGCCCCAACTTGCCTCTGTTTGCATTGGTTTTCAGAACACTACATAAAGCTCCAGATAGCTTCTATTCCAAAATGGGGACCCCCAAGAGGTTTGCTGACCAGTTGATGGTGGTGTAGACCACCAGTAGACCACTCAAGTATGCTGCAGACTAGAAAAAGTGGTCGGCTAACTACTTTTTCTGGTCTGCCGACCAGAAAATTCAGCATAACTCCATTTTGCTGCAACAGAGAACAAGAAAAGGCACGACAATGTATTTGCAAGGTATGTATGCATAACCACCCTCGCTATCATTTCATAGGCTCAAGTGAGTGTAGTTCTCGACTCTCGGGCCACCAACCATGCATCGCAATGCACGATGACCGAGAAGCCAAGTTTGCACAATTCAATGCCAATGAATGCACAAATAACACATAAGGGCATTAACCTCTATCATGCATGATCAAGAGGGTCGGTGACCGAGAAATGAGGCATGTTTCATCACTTCAAGTATGAAACATCCCTCGGTTCTCGTGTTTGGACTAACACTCTATCCAAACACAAATGCAATGCAACATGATCAACCTATCAATACCTATGGCATGCAAACTCAATGCAATGCATGCAAACATAATGCAATGCAACAAGCATGCAAACACAATGCGAACTACAACATTCAAACAACATGCTCAATAGACTTAAACTGAATGTGGACAGACCTCAATCATGCCCAAAACAGTGGCCAAAATACTCCGAAATGATGGCATGAAATGCAGGATAATGCATGCTCATGCATTGGTCCATCCACTAAGCACAAGAGCACAACTGTCAAACATGATTAAGGAGTGACAAATATGGAAGTGTGAAAACACTATATTCTCTGAAATCAGGTATGAAATGATACCAAATCCTCTAAATGACACAAGCATAGCATGCTAGGGATATGAAAACACAAGGCTAGCAAGGCTAATTGCACTATAGCTATGCAATGCACGAATCACATGGCCAAGACAACCCAAAATAGTCCTAGAGAATGTCAAAACAATGCTAAAACATGCATGGACTAAAGTTAACACATGATAGAATTAGAGGCATGAAGCATGGAGTATACAAGGCCAAAGAGGAAGGTTACACTACACCTACCAAAACCAAGCATGAGATGACTTCACCAACAAAAATTAGAGTTGTATCATGGCAAAACAAGACCAAAAACACACTGATATGGCAGCCCAAAAGCCTAGGCAAGATGGCATACACAATGGCTCATATGTAAGGCATAAAGCACAACCCTCCAAAGCATTGAAAGAGTGGCACATGTGAGTATATGACCACACTACATGCACTGAAATCATGTACCAAATGATGCTAAATCATGCAAATAGCCCAAGTAATGCATGCTAGTGACTTGGAAACTCAAGGCTAGTGAGCTAGAATGCACCATGGCTATGCAAAGCAAGGCATGCATGACCAAAACAACATAAAACAGAGCCTAAGCATGGTAAAACATAAGTAAAAGCTTGCTGGAGTTGAGCCAAAATTATGCTAGAATGATGGTCTAAAGCATGATGCATGTTTGGCTAGTATGGAGGATTGCACTACAAGTGCAAGGAGCATACAAGAGGTAATCAAACCAACCCTAGACAGAGGTATATCATGCTGAAATAAGGCTTGAGACATGCTAAGATGGTGCCAAAAGTCTACTTTGATGAGCTACAAACAGGATTATACTACACATACAAGAAGCATGCAAGGGGTGACCAAGACAACCAAAAATAGAGTCATGCAGGTCTAAACGGTCACAAAAAAGTGCTCAAACAAAGCTTCAAGAAGATGCTCTTGTGATGAGCCATCAACACAAGCATACAAGAGAAGAGGAGGGGGGACAACCCCCACCCATTTGAGGCCTCGAAACCAAGTTTCCACCACTGAAATTCCTCTAGAATTCAATGGTAGAAAGGCCAAACAAAGGTGATCACAAAGACTCAAAGTGATGGCTCAAATGCCTAGCA
Organism: Camellia sinensis; assembly: GCF_004153795.1. Classification (NCBI taxonomy): domain Eukaryota; kingdom Viridiplantae; phylum Streptophyta; class Magnoliopsida; order Ericales; family Theaceae; genus Camellia; species Camellia sinensis. The sequence goes on along the minus strand of NW_021027581.1, from coordinate 747,439 downwards.
AATATGGGCATGCAAGGGAGTAGATCACCCCCAACACCAAGGAAGCCTAAACAAACATCTTAAACACTTAAAATCAGAGCTTTTTGCAGTTCAAAGTTAGGCCTAAATCAGCATGCAAATGGGGCCAAAGACTTAAACAAAAACAAAGCTTTAAGGGGTTACAAACTCACCCTTGTAGAGCAACTTCAAGGAAGCAACTCCAGCAATCTTTTTGGATCAAAAGCAGTCCAAAAACACCAAAACCAGCTTTAAGGTGCCTCAACAACAAGAGTGTGGTGTTTCACTAGGTGTTTGTGTGCAAAAGTGTGAAGAATAGGCACTTTCATGCACAAATATGAAGAGAAGGAGCAATATAGAGATAGATGATATATGTATAGCTCCAATACAAAATTTTGAACCTAAGGCAAGAGGGAGGAGGCTCCCTTATATAAAAAAATCATGCATCAAGCTTGTTGAACAAGCTTCAGACTCTAAGCAGTCGTGTATGGAGGATGTCTTCTGTGCCCAACAGCTGGCACAGCTGGCAAGAAAATATCTGCAGAAAACTGCAGGAAAGCTGCCGACCAGTTGAAGTGGTCGGCCAGCTACTTGCACTGGTCAACCGACCAGTGAAAGTCGTCTGCAAGAATGAAAAGTGGTCGGCAAGGGGGAGAGGTGGTCTGCACCAAGAAAGCAAGGTGGTGGCATGGCTGTCGACCACTTTTGGTGGTCTAAAGACCACCAAGACCAGCTGGCCGACCAGAAAACTGGCTAGCATGCAGGAAAAGTTTCTTTTAGGGAGAGAAACTGGTCTACAACCCCTATTCCACCCTCCAAGCATGGAAAACAAGGTTTGTACCAAAAACAAACCAAAAAGGATGCAAGACAAGAGTCTGCGGGTCAAGGCACGCAGCCGAAAACTTAGAAAACTAGTCTACGGGCACCAAAAGTGGTCTAGCAGAGGGAAAAGTGGTCTACGGCCATAAAAAGCGGTCCACTAGACCTCTGTGTCCCTCTAGACCAAGGCAACAAGGCATGGTCCAAAAACCAAGCCAAGAGGAGAACGTTAAGCGGTCCCAAGACAAGGCGCACGGCCGAAGACTATGGAAATTGGAAACTAGTCTACAAGAGGAAAAAGTGGTCTACAGACCCCTCTCTCCCTCCAGGCAAGGTCAACAAGGCTTGGTACACAAACTGAGCCAAAACACAAAGCGTTCAGAGGCCCGGAGGCCCGGAGGTAAGGCACTCAGCCGAAAACTCCGGAAACGCGAAACAAGCACAAACATGCGCGATCACCGAGCGCTCAAATGAGGACGTCTGAGTCTTGAAGTCGGTCAAATATGGGGTGTCTACCCTGAGCCTATTAATTGCATTATTGCATACGTTGCATTAGACACTTAACATAGTTAGGATCATGCATTTTTCTAACTAGTTTTTGTTTTGGCTTGGAGTACTCTATGAGTTTTATGCTTTAGCATGCTTGCATGAGTGTGATTGCCATGTTTCCATGTTTCACATGCTTGCCATGAGGCTATGTGCTTATTTGCTAAATTGCATGAATGCCTGCAGATAAAGGCTTGTTGTTTGAATTGGAATGATTCAACGAATGTTAGTTTGAAGCCCACTTTGTTGGGGCAAAATCATGTTTTAAGCCCACTTGAGATGGCAAATCCGCGCTTTTAAGCCCACTTGAGGGTGGCAAATTCAAACCATTTTCGAAAACAAACATGAGTTGAATTTTTCTAAGTCTTGCGACTAGTCTATACTTGCTTGTGTGCGTCACATAGTAAAGTTAGATTAATAATCGGAATAAGAACACATAAGGTTTATAAAAGAACATATCATGATTAGTAGAGGCCGATCCTTTGATCGGGCGAACAGGGGTGCTCAATTCATGACCTTCCCCCCTCGTACCCAAGTTCCCGAGCCGAGGCAACTTTGGTGCTAACAGACACGTGGCCTTTGGCACGAGTCAGGGTTTTCTAAATCAACAGCTGGCACAGCTGGCAAGAAAATATCTGCAGAAAACTGCAGGAAAGCTGCCGACCAGTTGAAGTGGTCGACCGACTAGTGAAAGTCGTCTGCAAGAATGAAAAGTGGTCGGCAAGGGGGAGAGGTGGTGGCATGGCTGTCGACCACTTTTGGTGGTCTAAAGACCACCAAGACCAGCTGGCCGACCAGAAAACTGGCTAGCAGGCAGGAAAAGTTTCTTTTAGGGAGAGAAACTGGTCTACAACCCCTATTCCACCCTCCAAGCAAGGAAAACAAGGTTTGTACCAAAAACAAACCAAAAAGGATGCTAGACAAGAGTCTGCGGGTCAAGGCACGCAGCCGAAAACCTAGAAAACTAGTCTACGGGCACCAAAAGTGGTCTACCAGAGGGAAAAGTGGTCTACGGCCATAAAAAGTGGTCCACTAGACCTCTGTGTCCCTCTAGACCAAGGCAACAAGCCATGGTCCAAAAACCAAGCCAAGAGGAGAACGTTAAGCAGTCCCAAGACAAGGCGCACGACCGAAGACTATGGAAATTGGAAACTAGTCTACAAGAGGGAAAAGTGGTCTACAGACCCCTCTCTCCCTCCAGGCAAGGTCAACAAGGCTTGGTCCACAAACTGAGCCAAAACACAAAGAGTTCAGAGGCCCGGAGGCCCGGAGGTAAGGCACTCAGCCGAAAACTCCGGAAACGCGAAACAAGCACAAACATGTGCGATCACCGAGCGCTCAAACGAGGACATCTGAGTCTTAAAGTCGGTCAAAAATGGGGTGTCTACCCTGAGCCTATTAATTGCATTATTGCATGCGTTGCATTAGACACTTAACATAGTTAGGATCATGCAATTTTCTAACTAGTTTTTGTTTTGGCTTGGAGTACTCTATGAGTTTTATGCTTTAGCATGCTTGCATGAGTGTGATTTCCATGTTTCCATGTTTCTCATGCTTGCCATGAGGCTATGTGCTTATTTGCTAAATTGCATGAATGCCTGCAGATAAAGGCTTGTTGTTTGAATTGGAATGATTCAACGAATGCTAGTTTGAAGCCCACTTTGTTGGGGCAAAATCATGTTTTAAGCCCACTTGAGATGGCAAATCCGCGCTTTTAAGCCCACTTGAGGGTGGCAAATTCAAACCATTTTCGAAAACAAACATGAGTTGAATTTTTCTAAGTCTTGCGACTAGTCTATACTTGCTTGTGTGCGTCACATAGTAAAGTTAGATTAATAATCGGAATAAGAACACATAAGGTTTATAAAAGAACATATCATGATTAGTAGAGGCCGATCCTTTGATCGGGCGAACAGGGGTGCTCAATTCATGACCTTCCCCCCTCGTACCCAAGTTCCCGAGCCGAGGCAACTTTGGTGCTAACAGACACGTGGCCTTTGGCACGAGTCAGGGTTTTCTAAATTTCCCCAAAAATAAATATTTATGTGGCGACTTTGTAAATCTAGCAAAGCGGTCCAATTTTGGCATTATTTGATTTAAAATCGATTTTTTGAAAAGATTTGCCGGATTGGACTCTTTGGTGTTTATCAGTTTCGCATTGCACTTGTGAGACTAGATTCAGAACCGCGGGAGTCCCAACTATGAGGCCTTCTTTTCAACCCCTTTTCCGAAAGGCGGGGGCACGAGAAAAAGGCGAGCCCACACAATGCCAAGCAATGTCAGCCACATATTTGCTACACATCCAGTCGCACCATAATCCCTCTGAGGGAAAATCCACTAGCCGTGGACGAAAGAAGTAGGCTCTGGCCGAGTACTCGGGGCAATGGTCCACAACTTTCAACTTATCCATCAACCACACCTGGGAAGGGATGAAAAATAAGATAGATTAAAGAATAAAGAGATGTACGTTGAGAGAAAAGTAAGGAAAGGGCTTCGAGAGAAAATAGAGAGCGAATGCCGAGGCCGAGTGATGTGAGAAATCAAAAAGAAGAAAGGGTGGGAAACAATACCTAGAGAAACAGCGGAATCCCTACAAACCGAGTAATCTCTCGCCAATGAAAAGCATCTAAACCCATCAAGGTCTCAGCCATTGCCAAACCAATGCAACTCTTACCCTCTTTCAGACGTTGGGCCACTTCGATCAACCCAATGCTGGCTTCGCCGCAACTAGGGGCAAGAAGGAAGTGTGCAAGCAAGCATAAGCAGAGGGCATGTTGACGATAACCTCACCAGAGAAGGTCACTCCTATCTCCAATATCCGAAAATCGATGAATCAAGCCGGGTATATCCAGCTCCCCGTCGTAAGCTAAGGACCAAGCCTCATGTAAAGTAAGCCCACACATCCGTTCCAGTGCCCGTGCATGGCCAAAACGGGGCTAGGGCATGATCTCCTCATCATGCCGAGATTCCATTAAAGCTTGAAATTCTTCGAGTGTAGGGCACATTTCTTGTGCTTTGAAGCAAAACATGTGTGTAATCCGGTTCCAACATCGAACTGTGGCACGAAAGAATGGAAAATAAAGCAAAGTACAACTCAATGGAAAAAGCGCATTTATGCCAAAACTGCGGAAATTTACCTTTTCCATGCCGTCCAAAGTGGTCGTCCAATCACTGAGCCTCTCGGCAAGAAATATCTCCATTTTCAGAGAAAACAGCAGAAAAAATGATATTCTGTGAAAGACACAGCGAGAGAAGACCTTTATAGACAGTTGTTGCCAGCTATCCAACCACAGGCCTTGGCTAGCTGGCCACCTCTCCTGGCGACCGTCCATTCAAGTGGCTGACCGACCATATGTGTTGGCCAGGCAGTTGGCAGTAGTGCTATGTTTGTCCCTTTTTTGTTTTGAGTCTTCTATTTTTAGCAAGTGTAAATAGTTATTTTTGGTTTGTTTTTACTTTCTTTTTCATTTGTGGAGTTGCATTTTGCATTTTGGGTAGGTTGTCGGCTCAATATCCGGTTATGAACATCATTCAAATACAAGCTGTTTCAATTTCGAATTCAGTTTCAATTTTATACAAGTGTGGTCCCATGCTCGAGATGTAAGATAAAACTCCTTTTATTAAACTGCAGGGTTTTATTCCGATCATAGTTTTTACGACAGAGAAAGTACAAGTGTTTGAAAACAAAAGTAACGGTCCTATCTGAATCTATACAAGTACTAAACTACCAAAAACAAAAGAATGAGCAAAGAAACTACAAAAGTGTGCATCGATCGCATCAAGCTCAAGAGGCCCTCTTCGTCATCTTCCGAGGAGAGGACTCAGGGGCACTATCACCGTCAGCACCACTATCATTAGAAGAGCGGGACACAGAGCTGTCATCATTCTCTCCACTTCATGACTCGGAGCTGTCACTGTCCTCTCTGCTCCCTGACCCCAAGCTGGCATCATCATTCTCGCTCTCAGACTTGGAGCGCCCACTCACTGCCTCCTCAGTATTGCTGGCCTCGGTGACATCTCCACTCAGAATTGACTCCGAGGAAGAGGAAGTCTCCTCTGCCTCAGACTCTCTACTCCGACTTTAGGCACTCCTGCCCCTACCTCGGCATCTGTTCTCAGCCCTGTAGCGTGCTGGGACCTGTTACCTCTACTCCCCGCCGCTGGAGAAGGTGTCGCTGGTGTAGGGGGAGGCTGAAAACATGAAACAGGAAATCAGTACAGAATAGTGCAGAATCAGTACAGAGCAGTACAGAGTATCATAATAGTATAACGCAGAATTTGTATAGGTATGAATCAGTGCAAGTCAAAACATGAGAAAAGGTAGAATACCTGGTAACCATGGAGAGCAAGTAGTGTCTCCCTCCTCTGCACCATCTGGACTAGGGAGGCGACCAATCCAAGACGGTCGTCCACATACTCCAATGCCACCTGCAAATGAGTTTGAACATCAGTATATAGAAAAGAGAGTGTGAAATATAAACTGCAAGGCAAAGTGCATACCTGCTATACGTCTGGGTCCCTGAAGTATCCATGTTCCCCTTGTAGACGTCCCCGAACGTCCCAGGAGGGAATCCCGTTTTGTTCATTTGGGGTCACTACAGTTCCAGACTCAATGTCGCGGTCTTGTATCTAATCTCGCGGAGTGCAATGCAAGACCGATGAATCATCAACGAGTCCAAATCCGGCAAATCGTTTTGAAAACATATTTTTTTGAAAGAAGTGCCAAACATGGACTACTTTGCCAGATACAGAGTGGCCACCTAAATATTTATTTTGGGGGAATTTAGAAAACCCTGACTCGTTGCCTAAGGCCACGTGTCCGTCATTACCAAAGTTGCCTCGGCTCAGGAACTTGGGTACGATTGGGGAAGGTCACTTCGTGAGCACCCCCGCTTGCCCGATCAAAGATCGGCCTCTACTAAACATGATATCGATTTTTGAAAACATTATGCATTCTTATTCCGATTATTAGCCTAGAATTACTATGTCATGCGCACAACATACAAGTATAGACTGGGCCGCCTAAATTAGAACAAGACATCTCATACCCGTTTGTTTTGAAAAATGAATTAAGGTTTGCTACTCGCAAGTAGGCTAAAACACGGGTTTCGACGAATTATTCCAACTCAAACAACCCAACCTTCACCCACAGGCATCCATGTAGTTATAACACATAAACAGATAGCCTCATGGTAAGCATGCTATCGTGGCAGTCACTCACACGCATGCAAGGATGCTAAAGCATAAATACTTACCGAGTACTCCACGCCAATGAAAGAAGCTAATTAGAAATCACGCATGAATCCTAACTATGCTGAAATGCCTAATGCAACACTTGTGAAAATGCAACTAAAATGGGCTCGGCTATTCTAAAATGGCATATAAAATGCAATAACTGATACACGTATTCAACTCGGAATTGGTGTACAATGCAGTTAATATGATGCGTCGAGCCCAGTGCATGCAAAATAGATGAATGAATGCAAACATGCGGACATAAGTATGCTAATTGAAACATGCCTTAAACTAACCATCATAAGCTAGTAAATAAAAGAGAGAAAAACGTGGGGTTGGAAGACATACATTGCACACATGCACACTTATTACAACATTGCCCTCCTCGGAGGGTCCGAATAAATAATACACAACCGAATGAATAACGAATTACAGCTAATTATTACACAACCCTAATTAATTAACAAATTAACTAAGATAAATAAGCTAGCATGAAAATTAAACAAAAATGGACTGCCTCAGCTCTGTTCCGAGTGATAAAGATGCATGCATGCTCGAGCCGCCTTGTCGGGAAATCCATCACGATGCCCCGGTTTGCCTCTGTTTGCGACTGGTCCCGGAATACTGTACAAAGCTCTAGAAGGCTGCTGACCAGATTTTGCTGCTGGTTTCCGGTTTGCTGCAACAGAGAGCAAGAAAGGGGCATGGCAGTGTATTTTCAACATATGTATGCATGACCACTCTCCCCATCATTGCATAAGCTCTAGGGGGTGTAGTCCTCGATTCTCGTGCCACCAATCACGCATTTCGATGCATGATGGCTGAGGAGTCGAATTGCATGAATCAATGTAAAATGAATGTACATACGAACACAACAAGGCCTAAACTCCATCATGGGTAATCCGGAGTGTCGGCGACTAAGAATCGAGGCATATTTCGTCACTTGGAGTACGAAACGTCTCTTGTTTCCTGTGTTTGGACTAAACCCTACTCCAAACACTATGCAACAACTAGAATGGCACGGCATGCAAACACGATGCAACAACTAGCATGCAATCCTGAACGAAAAGCAACTAAGACACGCAAACATGCAAGGAATGACACGCAAGGGTGTAACTAACATACGTAATGCTATGAACTACAAATGGCATACTCGATGCATGTGAACTATATGGCATACGCAACGCACATATGACGATGGACATACACAAAGGCATAATCAAAGCATACACAATGCAAGATCCACCACATGACAACACAGACATGGCATCCATAATGCAAGATGGACTTAAAACTAAAATGAATGGACCTCAGCAACACTCAGATCAGTGGTCAAACATGATGAAATTGGGCAACAAAAACTCATGCAAACATGCCCGATGCAAGAGACCGAACCTAAGACATCAAATGCCACTCTACCAAAGCATGGCAAGGGATGAAATATGGCATACAATCATACATTTTCCAGCTCTGAAATATGAAGCAAAATGGTCTCGAATCATGTAAACACCTCACACAATGCATGCTAGATGGCCCGGATACTGAAACTAGTGAAGCACATTACACTAGAGGTACACAACGCAATGCACAAATGGTAATACCAGCCCCAAACAGACCCTAGGTAGGTCCAAGACAGTGGGAAAATGGTCTAAAATGATGGCTCAACATGGATAGAAATGAAGCTCATGCAATGGTCCAAAAACGAGGCATACAAGCACGACTCTCAAACACATTTAAAGATTGAAAAACATGGGAATATGGCATACATGTAAGCTCTAAAATTTGATGCACAATGGCCCTGAAACATGGAAACACCTCAACATAAGCATGCAATAGGCTCCAAAACACAAAGCTAGGCAAGGGTATTGAACTACAACCATACATAGCAAGCATTACTTGACCATGAGGCATAAAAATAGAGCTAAGGAAGTCCAAAACATGCACAAAATCAGTTTAAAGCACAGCGAAAAAGTGCTAGAATCATTGACCAAAATAGCATGCAACACAAGCTAGTAAAGAGGATTTGCACTACAAGTATATGAGGCAATCAAGTGGCCACCAAACCAGAAAAATTCAAAGGTATGACGTGCCAAATAAAGAATAAGAACCCATGGAAACATGGTCCATGCATGCAAGAATGATAGGCTCCTTTGATAGGCTATAAAGCAGGTTGTTCTACACATGCAAGATGGACACCCAAAATGGAAAAATAGGCTCCAGACAGAGCCTATGAAGATCCTAAAACCCACCAAAAATGGCCTGAAATGTGCCTTCGAAGCATGCAAATAAAGGCTCCTTTGTAAGGCCAACAATGCCAGTAAACAGGACAAGGGGTGAGAGGGTCACCCCTCTCTGATTTTGGTGCTCAAAAACTGATAATAACCACTGAAAATCCGCTGGATTTCAGTGGTCAAAAGGGCCAACAAAGCTCAACACAAAGGCCGTAAAGCATGGCTTAAAGCAAGATGAAATGAAGCATGCAATGGGGTAGATGGCCCCCAACAGAAAAATGGTCTTAAACAAACATGTTAAGAAGCTCAAAATAAGACTTTTTTTCAGTTTATGACAAAGCCCAAATATGCTTGCAAACTAGGCTAAGAGATGGAACAAAACAATGCCAAAAAGAGGGAAATAGAGTGTTACCCTTGTAGCCAAAAGAACCAGCAGCTTCTGGACCAAAAAACTAACTCCTTTGCCTCTGAAAACTAGCTCCAAGCTGCTTAGAGTGATGGTGGAGGTGTTAGGATAGGAGGTGGTGTGCAATAGGCCAAGAACAAGGGACCTTTGGAGCTAAAATGGAGAGAAATAGAGAGTAGAGTGTATGTATGCCTCAAAACAATTTCTCAACCCTCTACAAGGAAGGGCAAGCCTTCCTTTATAGAGCCAAGGGTCTAAAGCTTCTCTTAGAAGCTTAAAACCTAGTTTAAACATCCTCCATACACGTGTATGGAGGATGCAATCTGTGGCTTCCGGCTGGCACAGCTGGCACCAACTCAGTGAGACAGAAAATGAGAAAGCTGGCCGACCAGTTCAGGTGGTCGGCCAACCACTCCCCCTGGTCGGCTGACCAGGGTCAAAAGGTTCAGGTGGTTGGTTGGCCTATTTGGTGGTCTCCACACTCAATGCAAGCTAATGGTGTGGTGGGAGACCAGTAATTGTGGCCCAAAAGTGAGGGAGACCACTTACCTGACAAGAAAATCGGCCGATCGGGGAAAGGTGGTCCCCAAGGAGAAAATGTGGTCTCCCACCCTTGTACCACCTTCCAAACAATGAAAATAGGCTCCATACAAAAAATGAACCAAGACGGATCGAAAACGAGGGTACGGGGGCCAAGACGCGCAGCTGGGTGCCTCGAAAAAGCATCGAAACTGGCGTGCGACCACGAAGGTGGTCTCCTCGGCCACAGTGTCCTTCTAGAGAGAGGAAACAAGGTGTGTGCCAAAAATCAGAGCAAATAGCGAAAGTTAAGCAGTCCCGAACCGAGGCGCACGGCCGACGGCTCTGAAAAATGGAAACAGGTCTCCAAGCGGGAACAGTGGTCTACGACCATGAAATGTAGCCTACGGCCACTGAGAGATGGTCTACGAGACCTCTCCCTCCCTTTGGGAAGAGAAAAGAGAACCTGGTTCGCAAACCGAGGCAAAGCACAAAAAGTCCTGAAGTCTGGAGGCCAGGCTCTCAACCGAGACTCCGTAACCTCAGAACGAGCACAACATGCGCAATCACTAAGCGCTCAATCGATGACATCTGAGTCTTAAGGTCGGTCAAAAAATGGGTGTCTACAGTTGCCCCTCTTTGACAGAACTCGAAAGTCAGTGATGGGAGTGAATGTCAAAGCCTAGAGACGACCCATTTTTGACAAGGCTGAAGACTTAGACAAGCAGGCGAGATAAACAAGAGATGTGCCCGCAGGCATACCCGCGGGCAGGGGGGCAAAATGCAAAATGATATACACGAGACCAAACATAACTTATGATCATGCAAAGAAAGCTGTAACGAAGCAAATATTTACAATAAATGCAATAGTTTAAGCAGGAATAACCAAGCATGAGATGGAAGATTTTGATAATTGGACTTGTACGCTACGCGAAGCCGGTTTGAAAATTGGACTTATACGCTACGCAAAGCCGGTTTGAAGATTGGACATATACGCTAAGCGAAGCCTGTTTGACAATTCAAGATTTATGCAATGCAATGCAATGTAATAGCTAGGAAGTGAAGGTACCTTACAAGGGCAATTGGCAATGACCTACCTCATGCTGCTGGGGACTTTCCCCTTCTTCTCGGTTGAACCGCAGGTACTACTTACTCGAAAGTCAGTGATGGGAGTGAATGTCAAAGCCTAGAGACGACCCATTTTTGACAAGGCCGAAGACTTAGACAAACAGGCGAGATAAACAAGAGATGTGCCCGCAGGCATACCCGCGGGCAGGGGGGCAAAATGCAAAATGATATATACGAGACCGAACATAACTTATGATCATGCAAAGAAAGCTGTAACGACGCAAATATTTACAATAAATGCAATAGTTTAAGCAAGCGAATACGAACCAAACTACATTACATGCAGAAATAATTGGACTTGTACGCTACGCGAAGCCGGTTTGAAAATTGGACTTATACGCTACGCAAAGCCGGTTTGAAGATTGGACATATACGCTAAGCGAAGCCTGTTTGACAATTCAAGATTTATGCAATGCAATGCAATGTAATAGCTAGGAAGTGAAGGTACCTTACAAGGGCAATTGGCAATGACCTACCTCATGCTGCTGGGGACTTTCCCCTTCTTCTCGGTTGAACCGCAGGTACTACTTGACTATGGTCACAGCTTTCCCTATTCTCCAATAGGGTGACAGACTAGGTTGGTTCAGTATCCAGAATTGAGGCGTATACACATGCTATCTCAACTATGGGGCAGCCATACAGATTTGAAGCCGAGGATATACCCCTGGGTATTTAAACCAGACTTTAGTCTCAGAAATCCAGAACCTTTGTGTTGTAGGCATAAGCCATTCGAACTCTAGTTTCCACCGCAAACACAGGCAGGTGGCTATACCAGACCACCAGAAGTCGTTCGGGAACGACAAAAACCAAAGGAAATGCACCTTTAGAGGATTTAAGGTCTCCTAGACCAGAGAGTGCACAAGACAGTGCGAGCAATGCAATGCAGGATTTAAGGTCTCCTAGACCAGAGGATTTAAGGTCTCCCAGACCAGAGAGTGCATGAGACAGTGCGATGCCACGCACTAACAAGTGCTAGTGAGCTGCACAAGAAAGCGCGAACAATGCAATGCACTAACAAGTGCAGGTAAGATGCGCAAGAAAGCGCGAAAAATGCAATGCACTAACAAGTGCAGGTAAGATGCACGAGAAAGCGCGAACAATGCAATGCACTAACAAGCGCGAACAATGCAATGCACTAACAAGTGCAGGTAAGATGCGCAAGAAAGCGCAAACAAAATGCAATGCACTAATAAGTGCAGGTAAGGTGCGCAAGAAAGCGCGAACAAAATGCGATGCACTTGCAAGTGCAAGTAAGGTGCGCAAGAAAGCGCGAACAAAATGCGATGCACTAGCAAGTGCAGGTAAGGTGCGCAAGAATGCGCAAACAAAATGCAATGCACTAACAAGTGCAGGTAAAATGCGCAAGAAAGCGCGAAGACGTTCAATGCAAAAGATACATGCATTTTCTTTGCAAGATGAGAGTCGGTAATGAAACGCACAGGATAGTGCGATGCACAAGAAAGTGCGAGTGTAAAACTGCACAAAACCGTGCGATGCGCAACAGAGCGCGAGTGTAAATTGCACAGAACAGTGCGATGTGCAAGAAAGCGTGATAAAATGCATGCACAGTGCAAGACTTGGCACATAGCTTACGACATAGCATTCCATTCATTTGGCACATAGCTCACAATGGAACACTTTGCTTGTTTGGCATGCGACTCACAACACAATATTCTGTTCATTCGGCACGCAGCTCGAAACACAGCACTCTGTTTATCTGGGCACTAAGCTCTTTTGGGCACATAGCTCATTCGGACACGCAACTCATTTTGGGCACGGAACACATTTCAGGCACACAGCAGATCTCGGGTACACAGCTCATTTCGGGCAAACAGCAAATCTCGAGCACATAGCTCAACTTGGGGGCACACAGCTCATTTTTCGGGCACACGGCTCATTTCAGGCACACGGCTCATTTCGGGCACACAACTCATTGCAGGAGCCCGGCTCATTTTTCGAGCACACAGCTCATCTTGGGGGGCACACAGCTCATTTTGAACACACGGTTCATTTCGAGCGCACAGCACATTTTGGGGCACACAGCACATTTGGGGCATGCAGCTCATTCTGAATACACAGTTCATTTCGGAAACACCACACATTTTTTCAATTTTGAACACCCAGCTCAGCGTTTTTTTCATTCTGAACACACAGCTCATTCACTTTACTTCGAGCACGCAGCTCACACATATCAGTTTTCAACACGCAGCTCATACATTTTCATTTGCACGTAGCTCATTCTTAATTCTGAACACGCAGCGCCTAAATTTTCATTTCTGAACACGCAGCTCATTCACTTCATTTTGAACACGTAGCTCACACATTTCAATCCTGAACACGCAGCTCATACATTTTCATTTGCACGCATCTCATTCTTAATTCTGAACACGCAGCTCATAAATTTTCATTTCTTAACACACAGCTCATTCACTTCATTTTGAACACGCAGCTCACACATTTCAATTCTGAACACGCAGTTCATACATTTTCATTTGCACGCAGCTCATTCTTAATTCTGAACACGCAGCTCAAACTCTTGAGGTGAACACACAGCCCATAGTTTTTGAAATTTGAACATGCCGCCCAAACTCTTAAGGTGAACACATAGCCCACAGTTTTTGAAATCTGAATACGCAGCTCAAACTCTTGTCGTGCACACGCAACCCACTATTTTTGAAATCTGAACACGCAGCTCAAACTTTTGTTGTGAACACGCAGCCCAGTATTTTTGAAAGTTGAACACGCAGCCCAAACCCTTGATGGTGAACACACAGCCCACAGTTTTTGAAATCTGAACACACAGCTCAAACTTTTGACGTGAACTCGCAGCCCACCATTTCTGAAATCTAAACACGCAGCTCAAACTTTTGTTGTGAACACGCAACCCACTATTTTTTGAAAGTTGAACACGCAGCCCAATCTCTTGATAGTGAACACACAACCCACTGTTTCTGAAATCTGAACACGCAGCTCAAACTTTTGTTGTGAACACGCTGCCCACTGTTTTTGAAATCTGAACACGCAGCTCAAACTTTTGTTGTGAACACGCAGCCCAAACTCTTGATGGTGAACACACAACCTACTGTTTCTGAAATCTGAACACGCAGCTCAAAATTTTGTTGTGAACACGCAGCCCACTGTTTTTGAAATCTGAACACTCAGCTCAAACTTTTGTTGTGAACACGCAGCCCATTATTTTTGAAAGTTGAACATGCAGCCCAAACTCTTGATGGTGAGCACACAGCCCATTGTTTTTGAAATATAAACATGCGGCTCAAACTTTTGTTGTGAACACGCTGTCCACTATTTTTGAAAGTTGAACACGCAGCCCAAAATCTTGATGGTAAACACACAGCCCACCGTTTTTGAAATCAGAACACGCAGCTCAAACTTTTGTTGTGAACTCGCAGCCCACTATTTGTGAAATTTCAACACGCAGCTCAAACTTTTGTTGTGAACACGCAGCCCAAACTCTTGATGGTAAGCACACAACCCACTATTTTGGAAATTTGAACACGTAGCTCAAACTTTTGTTGTGAACAAGTAGCCCACTATTTTTGAAGTTGGACACGCAGCCCAAACTCTTGATGGTGAACACACAGCCCACTGTTTTTGAAATCTGAACACGCAGCTAAAACTTTTGTTGTGAACAAGCAGCCCACTATTTTTGAAATTTGAACACACTGCTCAAACTTTTGTTGTGAACACGCAGCCCAGTGTTTTTCAAATCTGAACACGCAGCTCAAACTTTTGATGGTGAACACAAAGCCCACTGTTTCTGAAATCTGAACAAGCAGCTCAAACTTTTGTTGGGAACACGCAACCCACTGTTTTTGAAATCTGAACACGCAGATCAAACTTTTGTTGTGAACACGTGGCCCACTATTTTTGAAAGTTGAACATGTAGCCCAAACTCCTGATGGTGAACACACAGCCCACTATTTCTGAAATCTGAACACGCAGCTCAAACTTTTGTTGTGAACACGCAGCCCACTGTTTTTGAAATCTGAACGCGTAGCGCAAACTTTTGTTGTGAACACGCAGTCCACTATTTTTGAAAATTGAACATGCAGCCTAAACTCTTGATGGTGAACACATAGCCCACTGCTTTTTAAATCTGAACACGCAGCTCAAACTTTTGTGGTGAACTCGCTGCCCAATGTTTCTGAATTCTGAACATGCAGCTCAAACTTTTGTTGTGAGCACGCGGCCCACTATTTTTGAAAGTTGAACACGCAGCCCAAACTCTTGATGGTGAACACACAGCCCACTGTTTCTGAAATCTAAACACACAGCTCAAACTTTTGTTGTGAACACGCTGCCCACTATTTTTGAAATCTGAACACGCAGCTCAAACTTTTGTTGTGAACACGCAGCTCACTATTTTTGAAAGTTGAACACGCAGCCCAAACTCTTGATGGTGAACACACAGCCCACTGTTTCTGAAATCTTAACACGCAGGTCAAACTTTTATTGTGAACACGGACCCCACTGTTTTTGAAATCTGAACACGCAGCTCAAACTTTTGTTATGAACACGCAGCCCACTGTTTTTGAAATTTGAACACGCAACTCAAACTTTTGTTGTGAACACGCAGCCCACTATTTTTGAAAGTTGAACACGCAGCCCAAACTCTTGGTGGTGAACACAAAGCCCACCGTTTTATTTGCACGCAGCGCATATTGAACACACAGTTCTTACATTTCACTTTTGAACTCATAGCTCATTCATTTTCAATTTTGAACACGCGGCTCATAACACAACACTGCTCGATCTGAACACACGGCTCGTAACATAGTATTTGATTTAATTTGCACACGGCTCCCAGCACTGCTCAATCTGAACATAACACAACATTTTGTTTAGTTGGCACACAGCTCATAACACTGCTCAATCTGAACACACAGCTCATAATGCAATATTCTTTTAATTTTGAACACACAGCTCATTCTGAACATTCAGGATGTGATAACGGAACTTGCAGAAGTCGAAACAAACTCAGATGCCCGATATTTCCCCTTTTTATTTTCCTTCGAAGTCTGGAACCTAAATGGCTTCAAATAGGTCCTGGTTTTATTGTTCCCACTTGACTCGAGTTGAACCCTGCAGTTTTTGAAAGAACAAAATCATGTTTTGCACAAATATGGAGAACGACACGGCACTCTGAGCACGAAACAATTTTTGAAATTGAGAGTGAGAATAAGTTCTCAACTGGGTATTGAGCCTACGACTGAACACAGCACACCACGACTCAACAACAAAGGGAAAGACAAGGTAAGACAACCTAAACACATCTATAGACAACAGAAACGACTCAAAAACAGGAATCGAGACATACAAAATGACTAACACGACACACAGACGTGTTCCAATGGCAAGAGACCTCTCAGTGCATGAGGAGCCTGTTTCTTTTGGGTATTATTCCCCACCCTTTCTTATTTGTGATTCTCACATCACTCGGCCCTGATGCTCGGTTTTTCTCTCAAAACCCTTTCCTCGCTTTTCCTCTCAGCGTACATCTCTCTATTCTTTAATCTCTCATTTTTCATCCCTCCCCAGGGTGGTTGATAGATAAATAGGAAGTTACGGGCTCTTGCCCCTAGCATTCTGCTAGATTCTCTTCTTCTACCCACAACAGTGAATTTTCTCGCAGAGGGGTTGCGCTACCATTGGGTGTGTAGCGAATCTCCAGCTGAGATCGGTTGACGATGTTCTGCTGGGGAGTTTGGACATGGTCAAATGTGTCCAGGCGAGGGAGTGGAATATCTTGATCCATTCCAGTTCATGCTTCGCACTTGGCTTGATACCTCGTTGCTTGGAGGATGTTGAGAGCTTTCAGCCCTTTAGTTTCAGTTGTGCCCTTTTCTGGCAGATAGAGTGCCCTTTCTGGCAAGTAGAGTGCCCTTTTCTGGCAACTATGTTGACAACGGGGAAAAGACAGAACACCTGACTCAACTGTGCCCCTAGTTCATTATTTTGACCATTTTTTGTTTTTGCTTTCTACTAAAACAGTTTTGACCAAAATGAAAGTTAGATTAACATGCTTGTTCAATTTTCTGATTTGAAATCATGCAAGTTAGGTTATGAGCGCTGAAAATTTTACTTTTTGGGTCCAAGAAATGGTCCAATTTTGGAAAAGTGGAATAATTTTCGAGAGAATTAGTTAACCTTAGTAAAAATTCACAAAACTATTTTTGCAAACGGTCGTTGCTCAACAAGCACGGAACCTACTCTCGAGATGCACAACCTCATATCCGAAGGAGAATTGCCTCTTGTCTGAACGACATTGCATGGCAACGGAAAGTTGCTCCTTGTTTGAATAGCACCGCAGCACACTGTATGGCAACAGAAAGTTGCCCCTAGTCTGAATAGCGCCACGGCACATGGCAACCAGTCCTCACAATGACAATTACAAACGAATTCTCGAATATAGAGAAGACAAAGATGACCAGAACCATCACATGGACACAGTCAAATTTGAAGAGTTTTACGGTTGAACTTCATAATGAAGTTGCCTACGTAACCCAAAGGTGGGAATCAAGCCTTACGTAGTTCGGGGTTAAGGTACACTCGGGTATTAACCTCTCCTTTTGCGCTCTAACTTTTGCCAAGGCCGCCCCTTCTGGGTTTTCGACCTTGCGAGCTTTGTTCTTCTCTTCTTTTCAATTCTTTTCATTTCTTTTCTTTTTCATCTTTTCTTTTCATTCCCTTCATTTTGTCTTCTTTTCTTTGTTTTGCATTTTTCTCTTTTTCTTTTTCTTCTTTTTCTTGCTCTAACTTTTGCCTGGGTCGCCCTTCCGGGTTTTCAGCCCAATGAGCCTGTCAAGGAAAAAAGTGTAGCTTTGTCCATGTCAAATGGTTTTGAGATCTTGAAGTCGTCTGAATCCAGAAGAATGGTTGTTGTTCGCTAATGATGTAGAAGTCCATCCAATGGAGGGTGAATTTGCCTCTAGTGTTGTGGATAGGAACTGGGTTGTCCTTCAGCAATGTCTTCTTCTTTCCTCCCTTTTGGGTTTGGCATTCTTGTCGATCTTCATTGATTTGCGGAATGATCCATCTTCGGCTCTTCGAGCACAATCTGGCATCTTTTGCCCCTAGTTCGAGGGGTGCTTCTGATCCGGCTTTGCAAGCTTCTTTTGACAACATCTGATCTTCTTGATCTGACTTCCCTGCCCCCAGTTCGAGGGCTGCTTCTGTTCCGGCCACACAGGCCTTACATGGTGGTTGACCGTTTCAACATTCTGAATCTAAGTTCAAGGTTCGAAAGCAAGGAGTCGAGTCTCGAGGCTGAGAGCGATCCTAGGCTGCACAATCTCAAGAGCGATTCCACACAGGTCTTCGCACGACTGCGTAAAACATTTTTTGAATTTTTTTTTTTAAGAAAGCGACAAATTGCTCGCGCTGAAGACAGTGCAGAACCAATCTGGATCAAGCCAGGGTCCTTCTCAGTACTCACATTAACAAACATGATTTCGTTCATTAAGGGCTTAGCATGCCTCTCTTTCTCTCAATTGATCAAATTTTTGCAAAACCTGAGGAATTCCTTTCTCTTCGTTTTTACCACAGTGCTCAAAAAAAGATTTGGAAAACTTAGGTCAATGCAAAGATTTAAAGGTGCAGAAGAGCAGGTGAGAGGCTCTGCCATTTCATTCAAGTTTGTTGGCACAACTGGCGCAAGGCAAAAGCAAACACACGAGTGTGAAAATCACTGCTGTATCATTCAGATCTGTTGGCATAACTGGCTCCAAGGCAGAAATAGACTCAAAAGAAAGCAAAAAGACAAATACAAAACGAGATAATGATGTCCAAGGTAACACCCATGGAATCACCCGACTCCTATACAACAGGACTGACTCGGTATAACAAGACAGACCCTCAAACAAAAAGACTGACTCAAAACAAAGAGACAAATTCAAAACAACACAACAGAACTGACCCAATACCCAAGCCAAAACGTAAAATAACCAGCATTCGCAAATGCTCAAAGCAGTGCATGCCATACGCCACCTGTGAAGTAAACTGAGGGCCACCCGCGGGTGGTTCACCCCTTGATCACATCACATTATCCTTCAGATTCACTAGTCCAGTGACGATAGACTTTGCTGAGCTTGGTGAGAGGACGACCCTGTTGTCAAACAAATCATGTACTTCGTGGCGAAGACGGAAGCAATTGTCGGTGGTAAGACCAGTCTGTTGATGGTACGCACAGTACTGGGTTGTATCATGACCCGGTGGAAGATTAGCAGGGAGAGGCCAAGGCTCAAGGGGTTTAAGAAGCCCCTTTTCAGCAAGGATTTGAAGCGCCTTAGACAAAGGCATATAGAGGGCATGGAAGACCCTACGACCTCGGGGTGGGTATTTCGAGGTTTGTGGATTTTTGCTAGGCGCACTAGCGAAAGGGTCAACAGGTGCTGGCTTGGTTTGCCGATCTCTTCCGAGTGCAGGATTAGAGCTCAATGGATCATTTCGGGTACGACGGCCCTTCTCCCGGTTTTCCCCTTGGCTTAAATTGCTCTCACTCTGAGTGGGGAAAGTGTCATCCATAGTTTTTACAGCAACAGCGAGCACTTGTTGTTTATTCAGTCCTTCGGCTTTCAAAGCCTTAACAACCCATAGGAGTTGTTCATAGGGATTGGTGTCCACCTTCACCTTGTTCTTACCACTTGCCTCAGCTTGTTGGAACGTTTGGGTTGCTACTTCGGTGTGAAGCCCCGTTGTTGTCGACCTGTCATTACCGAAACTTGGGATGGCTTCAGGTTGGCTGAGTTCGATTACAATTAGCCCTAATAGTGGGGCTCTTCTGGCATGAAGTTTCTGGCATACGATGTGGTCGGTGGCGGGGCCGACATTCCATAGGCTAGATCAGACACAGATCTCTGAAGATCGCCAATCATTCCCATTAGCTCAAAAGTGGTGGGCTAACGGGTTTGAAATAGTTGGGGTTTCCAGATCGGTCTCACCCTGCATGGTGATTTCCTAGTTCAATACTGTTACCATGACCACAATTTCTTCTAAATTCTGCTTCATCACAAGTCTGCTGAACTGAACAGAGGTGATGTGACTGGTGACTAACGGATCGGATAAACTGGTGAGCCTTGACTGGCCTGTCTCTGCCTTGCCTCAGCGAAGGAAAATACTAGCCGCTTTGAATTGAATCTCTGAACCTTGAAAGAGAAAATAGGCAACATCTCAGCCCAATTTCACCAGAACAGATATAAGCATAACTGAATAATTGTATTCGATCGCTGATCACTGCTCCCCAAATTACTGCCCCAAAACTGAATTTGATACCCGCAGATAACTGATTCCCAAAATACCGATACTGGTGCCCACAGGCCTGATACCCAAACTTGTAAACTGATACATGCATTCCTGTAGAGACGCACTCGAAAAGCACATAGCAAACAAGTGAGAGCCAAAGACACCCCTATGTTGGGATTGGGTTTCCCTATCCTATTTTGTCAGGAACTAGGGTTTCACTACACACACAGCGGTTTCAAACAACCTATAATCAGGTAAGCAACCTGTCCTAGTTTGGAATGGTCACTATGGATTCCGAATATGCACTTGGTCGAATGGTCAAAGAGGGTGCCCCGGTAAAAACCGGGGTTTGTGTTCCCATCATGGCAGAGCCCGTAACCGGTCAGCCTTATGGCACGCTTCTCAAAGCGAGCCTCCGGCAAACGGTTCAGGAATAGTAGATGGCAAACACCGTGTCCTAGGCACACCAATGCACATGAAATGCAAAGAAACACATAAGTGTAGTCAAAACCAGATATCATGAGTTCGAGTCAAGTTCTCCAAAGTCCCCAGCAGAGTCACCAGAAACTGTAGACGTCCCCGAACGTCCCGGGAGGGAATCCCGTTTTGTTCATTTGGGTTCACTAACAGTCAGGACTCAATGTTTGCGGTTTGTGTATCTAATCTCGCGGAGTGCAATGCAAGACCGATGAATCATCAAAGATTCCAATCCGGTAAATCGTTTTGAAAACAATTTTTGAAAGAAATACCAAACATGGATTGCTTTGCCAGATACAGAGTCGCCACCTAAATATTTATTTTGGGGGAATTTAGAAACCTTGACTCGTTGCCTAAGCACGTGTCCGTCTCACCAAAGTTGTCTCGGCTTCGGGAACTTGGGTACGATTGGGGAAGGTCACTTCGTGAGCACCCCCGCTCGCCCGATCAAAGATCGGCCTCTACTAAACATGATATCGAGTTTGAAAACATTATGCGTTCTTATTCTGATTATTACCCTAGAATTACTATGTGATGCACACAGCATACAAGTATAGACTGGGCCGCCTAAATTAGAACAAGACATCTCATACCCGTTTGTTTTGAAAAATGAATTAAGGTTCTACTCGCAAGTAGGCTAAAACACGGTTTCGACGAATTATTCAACTCAAACAACCCAACCTTCACCCACAGGCATCCTATGTAGTTTATCACATAAACATATAGCCTCATGGTAAGCATGCTATCATGGCAGTCAGTCACACGCATGCAAGCGATGCTAAAGCACAAATACTTACCGAGTACTCCAAGCCAATGAAAGAAGCTAATTAGAAATCACGCATGAATCCTAACTATGCTGAAATCATGGCAGTCAGTCACACGCATGCAAGGATGCTAAAGCATAAATACTTACCGAGTACTCCAAGCAATGAAGAGAAGCTAATTAGAAATCACAGCATGAATCCTAACTTTGCTGAAATGCCTATTGCAACACATGCGAAAATGAACTTAAAATAGGCTCGGCTATCTCTAAAATGGCATATTGAAATGCAACAACTAATACACAGTATTCACTCGGAATTGAGTACAATGCAGTTAGTAATGATGCGCCGAGCCCGGTGCATGCAAAAATAGATGAATAAATGCAAACATGCGGACATAAGTATGCTAATTGAAACATGCCTTACACTAACTATCATAAGCTAGTAAATAAAAGGGCGAAAGACGTGGGGTTGGAAGACATATATCACACACACGCACACTTATTACAACATTGCCCTCCTCGGAGGGTCCGAATAAATAATACACAACCGAATGAATAACGAATTACAGCTAATTATTACACAACCCGAATTAATTAACAAATTATCTAAGATATATAAGCTAGCATGCAAATTAAACAAAAACGGACTGCCTCAGCTTTGTTCCGAATGATAGGGATGCATGCATGCTCGAGCCGCCTTGTCGGGAAATCCATCACATTGCCCCGGTTTGCCTCTGTTTGCGACTGGTCCCAGAATACTGTACAAAGCTCCAGAAGGCTGCTGACTAGTTTTTGCTGCTGGTTTCCGGTTTGCTGCAACAGAGAGCAAGAAAGGGGCATGGCAATGTATTTTCAACATATGTATGCATGACCACTCTCCCCATCATTGCATAAGTTCTAGGGGGTGTAGTCCTCGATCCTCGTGCCACCAATCACGCATTTTGATGCATGATGGCTGAGGAGTCGAATTGCATGACTCAATGTAAAATGAATGCACATACGAACACAACAAGGCCTAAACTCCATCATGGGTAATCCGGAGTGTCCGCGACCGAGAATCGAGGCACATTTCATTACTTGGAGTACGAAACGTCCCTCGTTTCCTGTGTTTGGACTAAACCCTACTCCAAACACTATGCAACAACTAGAATGGCATAGCATGCAAACACAATGCAACAACTAGCATGCAATCCCAAACGAAATGCATCTAAGACATGCAAGCATGCAAGGAATGACACGCAAAAGTGCAACTAACATACGCAATGCTATGAACTACAAATGGCATACTCGATGCATGTGAACTATGTGGCATACGCAACGCACATATGACGATGGACACACACAAAGGCATAATCAAAGCATACACAATGCAATATCAAGCACGTGACAACATGGACATGGCATAGACAATGCAAGATGGACTTAAACTAGAATGAATGGACCTTAGCCACACTCAAATCAATGGCCAAACATGATGGAATTATGCAACAAAAACTCATGCAAACATGCCCGATGCAAGGGACAGAACCTAAGGCATCAAATTCCACTATACCAAAGCATGGCAAGGGATGAAATATGGCATACAACCATACATTTTCCAGCTCTGAAATATGAAGCAAAATGGTCCCGAATCATGTAAACACCTCACACAATGCATGCTAGATGGCATGGATACCGAAACTAGTGAAGCACATTACACTAGAGGTACACAAAGCAATGCACAAATGGTAAAACCAGCCCCAAACAGACCCTAGGCAGGTCCAAGATAGTGGGAAAATGGTCTAAAATGATGACTCAACATGCATAGAAATGAAGCTCATGCAATGGTCCAAAAACGAGGCATACAAGCACGACTCTCAAACGCATTTAAAGAGTGCAAAACATAGGAATATGGCATACATGTAAGCTCTGAAATATGATGCACAATGGCCCTGAAACATGGAAACACCTCAACATAAGCACGCAATAGGCTCCAAAGCATAAAGCTAGGCAAGGGTATTGAACTACAACCACACATAGCAAGCATTATTTGACCATGTGGCATAAAAATAGAGCTAAGGCAGTCCAAAACATGCACAAAATCAGTTTAAAGCATAGCCAAAAAGTGCTAGAATCAAGGACCAAAATAGCATGCAACACAAGCTAGTAAAGAGGATTTGCACTACAAGTATATGAGGCAATCAAGTGACCACCAAACCAGCAAAAGTTAGAGGTATGATGTGCCAAATAAAGTCCAAAAACCCACTGAAACATGGTCCATGCATGCAAGAATGATAGGCTCCTTTGGTAGGCTATAAAGAGAGTTGTTCTACACATGCAAGTTGGACACCCAAAATGGCAAAATGGGCTTTGGACAGAGCCTATGCAGGTCCTAAAACCCACCAAAAATGGCCTGAAATGTGGCTGGAAGTATGCAAATGAAGGCTCCTTTGTAAGGCCAACAATGCTAGTAAACAGGACAAGGGGTGAGAGGGTCACCCCACTCTGATTTTGGTGCTCAAAAACACATAATAACCACTGAAAATCCGTTGGATTTCAGTGGTCAAAAGGGCCAACAAAGCTTAACACAAAGGCCGTAACGCATGGCTTAAAGCAAGATGAAATAAAGCATGCAAGGGGGTAGATGACCCACAACAGAAAAATGGTCTTAAACAAACATGTTAAGAAGGTCAAAACAAGACTTTTTTTCAGTTTATGAGAAAGCCCAAATATGCTTGCAAACTAGGCTAAGAGATGAAACAAAACAATGCAAAAATGAGGGAAACAGAGTGTTACCCATATAGCCAAAAGAACCAGCAGCTTCTGGACAAAAAAAGTAACTTCTTAGCCTCTGAAAACCAGCTCCAAGGTGCTTAGAGTGATGGTGGAGGTGTTAGGATAGGAGGTGGTGTGCAATACGCCAAGAACAAGGGACCTTTGGAGCTAAAATGGAGAGAAATAGAGAGGAGAGTGTATGTATGCCTCAAAACAATTTCTCAACCCTCAACAAGGAAGGGGAAGCCTTCCTTTATAGAGCCAAGGGTCTAAAGCTTCTCTTAGAAGCTTAAAACCTAGTTTAAACATCCTCCATACACGTGTATGGAGGATGCAATCTGTGGCTTCCAGTTGGCACAACTGGCACCAACTCAGTGAGACAGAAAATGAGAAAGCTGGCCGACTAGTTCAGGTGGTCGGCCGACCACTCCCCCTGGTCAGCCGACCAGGGTCAAAAGGTTCTGGTGGTCGGTTGGCCTATTTGGTGGTCTCCACACTCAATGCAAGCTAGTGGTGTGGTGGGAGACCACTAATTGTGCCCCAAAAGTGAGGGAGACCACTTACCTGACAAGAAAATCGGCCGACCAGGAAAAGGTGGTCTCCAAGGAGAAAAGGTGGTCTCCCACCCTTATACCACCTTCCAAACAATGAAAATAGGGTCCATGCCAGAAATGAACCAAGACGGATGCAAAACGAGGGCTCAGGGGCCAAGACGCGCAGCCGGGTGCCCTGAAAACTGACTGTTAAGCATCGAAAGTGGTGTACAACCACGAAGGTGGTCTCCCGGGCCACAGTGTCCTTCTAGAGAGAGGAAACAAGGTGTCTGCCAAAAATCGAATCAAACGGAGAAAGTTAAGCGGTGCCGAACTGAGGCGCACGACCGACGGCTCCGAAAATCGAAAACTGTTCTCCAAACGAGAACAGTGGTCTACGACCACGAAACGTAGCCTACGGCCACTGAGAGATGGTCTACAAGACCTCTCCCTCCCTTTGGGAAGAGAAAACATAACTTGGTTCGCAAACCTAGGCAAAGCACAAAAGAGCCCCGAAGTCCGGAGGCAAGGCTTTCAGCCAAGACTCCGTAACCTCAGAACGAGCACAACATGCGCAATCACCGAGCACTCAATCGATGACGTCTGAGTCA
>NW_021027581.1:684576-709732 GCF_004153795.1 Camellia sinensis | reverse complement strand
AGATACCCCCGAAGCATAGAGACATGAAACACATTATGTACTTGACTCATATGTGGCGGAAGGGCAACCCGGTAAGCTACCAGACCTACCCTTTCCAAAATTTGAAAGGGACCAACGTAGCGGGGTGTTAACTTACCCCTTTTCCTGAATCTTGGATGGCCTTTCATCGGAGTAACTTTTATAAAAACATGACTGTCCACTTCAAATTCCAAATTCCTCCGTCGGTTATCCGCATAACTTTTTTGTCTACTTTGAGCCGTTTTTAATCTTTCCCGAATAATTTTAACTTTTTCAGTTGTCAGCTGAACAATTTCAGGCCCTAACAAAGACTTGTCTCCAACTTCAGCCCAACATACGGGAGAACGACACGGTCTTCCATACAAAGCTTCATAGGGTGCCATTGCAATACTTGAGTGGTAACTATTGTTATATGCGAACTCTACCAGTGGTAAATGGGTTTCCCAACTTTCTTGAAACTCTAGCACACACATCCGGAGCATGTCTTCCAGAGTTTGTATCGTTCTCTCGGATTGACCGTCAGTTTGAGGATGGAAAGCTGTGCTGAACTTCAATTCTGTACCCATGGCTTCTTGTAAACTTTGCCAGAATCTGGAAACGAACTTCGGATCCCTATCCGATACAATGGAGACCGGTACACCATGCAGCCTTACAATTTCATTCACATAGATAACCGCCAGTTTATCTGCATTGTATTGAGTCTTCACCGGTAGGAAGTGGGCAGACTTAGTCAATCGGTCGACAATGACCCATATCGAATTCATACCCCTCGGTGTCCGCGGTAATCCCACAACGAAATCCATGGTTAAATGTTCCCATTTCCATTCTGGGATCGGGTTTTGGATCTTCTTATTTGTTGGCCACGGGGCCTCTTTTGTGTTGGCGGAATGCCATTTATGTAAAAGGGTTATACCCTTCTTCTTGACTTTTAATGATGTAAGCCCAAGGGCAATTTATTTAGTGTTCTCATGTTGCATTTACTTGCATACGAATGAGAGCAATGTTATTCACTTCTACAAGTTGAATATACGAGTTTATTTCCGCATGTTATCTCTGAAATGGAATTAAGTAAATGAAATTGGTAATACTTCGAGTAATAAAAAGTGGGGCGTGACAACTTGGTATCAGATCGAGCTGGGTTTGAATACTTTGGGCTCGTGGGAAGTAGTTTTTACTACAGTGGGTTTGCTTCAGGTTGTGAGGATGTTGCATATAGTTAACATGAATGTTAGGACTTGTATGTTGCATTTATGTGGGCATGGGATTAAGTTTTCTGGATAGTACTCGTAGCCGGTGAACTTGCTTTGAGGTCCTCTTGGAAACACGCCTGATCAACGTGGTTTCTGATAGGAATTCCTTGAGAGTTCTGGGATGAGTGACTATCTTTATGGACTTGATTGGATTATGTGTTTAAATGTTTAAATTTTTATATGCAATAGAAATGTATGTTTAGGGTGGTAAGTGTATGCCTCGGGGAAGGTTGTTGTGTTGTGCAGTAAGTGTGGTTTTGTTTTTGGACTTTATAGGATGTCTACACGAGGGAGCATGAGATTTGTATCTCGGGTTAGAGGAAATGGTACCGGTGTTTTGATTAGTGTTTTGGGCTTTTCTAGTTAATGAGTTTGTTGTGATCCCATCAGTTATGTATTTGGGTGGTGTTCGTATTATGACTTGTTATCGGTTGGTGACTATGTGTGGGTGAAATAAGTTAGTGGTGTTATTGGTTATTGGGTATGGTTTGTGAGTGGGAAGAGAATTTCTTGAGTGGATGCTGACGGCAATCTTTGAAAGGAAAATCAGTTTGTGTCCTCGGATAACGAGGGTAGCATTGGTTAAAATTGTCATTTGTATTAGGGATTGGGTGATTGAGGTTGACCATGTCAGTCTTGAGTTTGAGGAGAAGGGCAGGCTTGCTATGTAGGCTTGGGGGTGAAGACTCCCTTAAAAGCAGTGTTGGTGTGGTTCGATTTTAGGAAATCCGGTGAGATTCCAAAATTTGGGGGTTTGTAGGGAACTCCGTGTTTGGGGTATATGGTTTTGAGTGGCACATCAGTGTGTCATTTACTAAGTGTGGCGGTTTATTGAGTTGATTAGTCAACTTGTTGGCATCGGGTTTTGGTTGGCATTGGTCACCTTGAGGATAGTCGTGATTGTTGTAGACATTGCATGTGGATTAGGGAAAACTGAAACTAACCATATTGGTTAAGTCATTGATTTTGACTATTGAATTAATACAGAAAATACGTGTATTGATTGTGTGTTGTATATGGCAAGTGTTTGATTCATTGCATATGTATTTTGTTTGGGAGGAGATAGGGGATGTACTCCACGGTTTAGGGGAAGATAGGGGATGGACCTCTAAACCGGATTTTGTTTGGGAGGAGATAGGGGATGGACTCCATTAGCACTACTATATGTGTGCTTATTGATTTTTGGAAGTGTTTTTTTTACATGTTGTTGATACAACAAATTTGTGTTTCAATTGAAGTATGGAAATGTTTATATATGAGTTGTAGTCTCATTTAATAGCTCGGCTAGGCAATGGGCCATGTTTATGATTTTAAATTGATTAAGTAAAGGAAGGTAGGATGAAATTCCAAAATCATGAATTTCTTATGCCTTATGTGTTGATAGCAAGGTTGTTATTTCTATTAACTATTATTATAGAAATGTTATGTTTTATATTGGTTGTGGCATCACCGTGTGAGTGGTGGGTGTTATGTTGGAAATAGATTGGAACATAAATTCTTCCTAGTGTTTTGGCCTTCTAAGGGCGCTGTTAAAAAGGAAAATGTTGAGGATTTGATTTAATTTGAATGTTATGAGAATTTTCAAACGAGTAGTTTTTGGCAAATAAACTGGAGATGTTTATGTATTATGATTTTATGAAAAATGTTTACAAAACTTTTGAGTTTCGCATGGAAAATGCAAAATTTATTTTTGAATGTCAACGTTGAAATTTTGATTATCTTTGAGAAATGTCTCATGAACAAAAGAATGATTTTTCTTATATTTATACAAAAGATTTGCTTTGATTGTCTTATGCGAAGTTATGAATGTTGAGTAGTGACATAGCTTGGAGCGCTAGTCGGGTGTTTTGGTGATTTGTTTCGGGAAGGGTTTGGTTTTGTTGAGGCTTTTGTGCCTAAGTGTTGCCTTTTGAAACGTGTTTCCTTGGTAAGCCCTTTCTTTTGTGAGAGTTAACCAAAGGTTTGTGGTGAGAATAGTTTCTTTTCTAAGTGCTCGGGTGTTGAGTGCTACGTGATTAGTTGGCCTTGTGTTTCTGCTGTACTCTTAATTTCGAGGACGAAATTCTTTAAGGGGGGGAGGTTATAGCGATCCCGATTTTACCTTCATTGTTTAATTGTAATATATGTCAACTTTTCAAATGTTGTCTTATCCTCATTTCTATCCTTTACTCTTTGTATATGAGTCCTGGGTCGTGTTGGGCATGTTTCAAACAGGTTGGTTGTGTTTGGAAACCAAGGGTTAATGTCCAGATTTTGGGCTTCACGCTCAAGCGGGGCTTTTGATGCTCGAGTGGACCTGTTTGAATATCAGTCTGAAAAATAGCTTTTTGGATCATTTTATCGGGCCAATCTTTCTCTCTAACTTTTCAAAGCTTATGCATGATTATACTAGATTCATCTCATTAGTAAGATACATGTACATCAATTAGTTGGTTGTGTTTGGAAACCAAGGGTTGATGTCCATTTAATTCCAACTAGTGTCTATTAAATTTTCATAATGGTTCATTCAATTCGAATTAGTGATCCATTCATATTCCATTAGTGGGATTTTATGACAAACTTGTCCATTCATATTTCTAACTAGTGTTCATTTAATTCTAGTTAGTGTTCATTTAATGCTAGTTAGTGTTCATTTAATTCTAACTTGTCCTTTCATTTTCCAATTAATGGGCTTTAATAACAGCCTTTCAATATCACTTGTTCATCTCCCTTTTGATTTCAAAACCCTAGAACCATCTTCTCTCTCTCTCTACACACCTTCTCTCTAGGTTTTCATCTCCCTCTAGTGTAAATCTATACTAAGTCCTCTGTAAGAAAGGTAGAGTGGGTTGAGGGCTTCATTTTTAATCTGAAAGTTTGGTGATTTGGAGCACTTTGGTTTTTGGCCTTTATCTTCTCCATTTGGTCTCTCCATTTGAGGTAGGGATTTCTTTGTTCCTTTTCAATACTCCATATATAGATAGACATGTGGTAGATTTGTATTGCATGAAAATCATATCCGTGTTGGATTTGTTTTAAAATCATGAGGGGAACCTAGGGTTGGTTGTTTGAGAATGGTTTTGTTATCATTGACTGTGGTTTGGACTAATTAGAGAATAAAATTAGCATGATATTATTGAAAGAAGCGAAAGCCCTAAATTATATTTTGATTTGGTAAAATAAAAAGGGTTTATGGTTGAACAATGTTGGTAAATTTCTATTGTTAATATGAGTTGTGTAGAAGGTGTTAACAGTTAAAGGATTAATTATGGTATTGGAGTTATTTTGAAATGAACGTAATGAATCAAGTTGGGTTATAGCTTATTATCCATGGAAATGATTTTGTAAAATGAAGAGAATGTAATCGATTTTGTGAAAAGGGAAAAGTGTTTTTGGAATAAGTGATGGAACATGTTGACTTAAGAAAATTATGAAGTTGATCTTGAAAATGGTAAATGAAATGTTAACTCTATGTGAGTCTCGGAAAATAAATTTGAGAATTAAACTATTGTATCATGAGTGTCGAATACACACATTTGGGGGTTTTATCCTTACCTATCGTACTAGTGTCGTTGTTGGGTTTAAGGTTTGCTTGAGAGTTGAGTCTCTTTTATTAGGTGTACTGAATACATGCATCTAGAGGTTTTGTCCTTGGTCATCGGTGGAGGATGACATTGGTGTGTTGAATTGTGATGTATGCGTTACACTTGTGTTGGGTAAACATTATTGAATAGTTTATGTGTATGTATTACACTTGTTATTGATGCTTTGTTGTATTGAGGAATTTGTACATGAGAATCGCTTATATACATTGTTTTGTGTGGGAGGAGATAGGGGATGTACTCCACGATTTAGGGGAAGATAGGGGATAGACCTCTAAACCGGATTTTGTTTGGGAGGAGATAGGGGATGGACTCCATTAGCACCACTATATGTGTGCTTATTGATATTGGAAGTGTTTTTACATGTTATTAATACAACACTAAAATGTGTATCATTTGTGAAGTATAGAAGTGTTTTTGGTTGATATTGATACAACACTAAAATGTGTATCATTTGTGAAGTATAGAAGTGTTTTTGGTTGATATTGATACAACACTAAAATGTGTATCATTTGTGAAGTATAGAAGTGTTTTTGGTTGATATTGATACAACACTAAAATGTGTATCATTTGTGAAGTATAGAAGTGTTTTTGGTTGATATTGATACAACACTAAAATGTGTATCATTTGTGAAGTATAGAAGTGTTTTTGGTTGATATTGATACAACACTAAAATGTGTATCATTTGTGAAGTATAGAAGTGTTTTTGGTTGATATTGATACAACACTAAAATGTGTATCATTTGTGAAGTATAGAAGTGTTTTTGGTTGATATTGATACAACACTAAAATGTGTATCATTTGTGAAGTATAGAAGTGTTTTTGGTTGATATTGATACAACACTAAAATGTGTATCATTTGTGAAGTATAGAAGTGTTTTTGGTTGATATTGATACAACACTAAAATGTGTATCATTTGTGAAGTATAGAAGTGTTTTTGGTTGATATTGATACAACACTAAAATGTGTATCATTTGTGAAGTATAGAAGTGTTTTTGGTTGATATTGATACAACACTAAAATGTGTATCATTTGTGAAGTATAGAAGTGTTTTTGGTTGATATTGATACAACACTAAAATGTGTATCATTTGTGAAGTATAGAAGTGTTTTTGGTTGATATTGATACAACACTAAAATGTGTATCATTTGTGAAGTATAGAAGTGTTTTTGGTTGATATTGATACAACACTAAAATGTGTATCATTTGTGAAGTATAGAAGTGTTTTTGGTTGATATTGATACAACACTAAAATGTGTATCATTTGTGAAGTATAGAAGTGTTTTTGGTTGATATTGATACAACACTAAAATGTGTATCATTTGTGAAGTATAGAAGTGTTTTTGGTTGATATTGATACAACACTAAAATGTGTATCATTTGTGAAGTATAGAAGTGTTTTTGGTTGATATTGATACAACACTAAAATGTGTATCATTTGTGAAGTATAGAAGTGTTTTTGGTTGATATTGATACAACACTAAAATGTGTATCATTTGTGAAGTATAGAAGTGTTTTTGGTTGATATTGATACAACACTAAAATGTGTATCATTTGTGAAGTATAGAAGTGTTTTTGGTTGATATTGATACAACACTAAAATGTGTATCATTTGTGAAGTATAGAAGTGTTTTTGGTTGATATTGATACAACACTAAAATGTGTATCATTTGTGAAGTATAGAAGTGTTTTTGGTTGATATTGATACAACACTAAAATGTGTATCATTTGTGAAGTATAGAAGTGTTTTTGGTTGATATTGATACAACACTAAAATGTGTATCATTTGTGAAGTATAGAAGTGTTTTTGGTTGATATTGATACAACACTAAAATGTGTATCATTTGTGAAGTATAGAAGTGTTTTTGGTTGATATTGATACAACACTAAAATGTGTATCATTTGTGAAGTATAGAAGTGTTTTTGGTTGATATTGATACAACACTAAAATGTGTATCATTTGTGAAGTATAGAAGTGTTTTTGGTTGATATTGATACAACACTAAAATGTGTATCATTTGTGAAGTATAGAAGTGTTTTTGGTTGATATTGATACAACACTAAAATGTGTATCATTTGTGAAGTATAGAAGTGTTTTTGGTTGATATTGATACAACACTAAAATGTGTATCATTTGTGAAGTATAGAAGTGTTTTTGGTTGATATTGATACAACACTAAAATGTGTATCATTTGTGAAGTATAGAAGTGTTTTTGGTTGATATTGATACAACACTAAAATGTGTATCATTTGTGAAGTATAGAAGTGTTTTTGGTTGATATTGATACAACACTAAAATGTGTATCATTTGTGAAGTATAGAAGTGTTTTTGGTTGATATTGATACAACACTAAAATGTGTATCATTTGTGAAGTATAGAAAATATTTAGGTGGCGACTCTGTATCTGGCAAAGCAGTCCATGTTTGGCACTACTTTTTCAAAAATCTATTTCTCAAAACGATTTGCCAGATTTGGACTCTTTGGTTCAGATTAAGAACCGTGACACAAATCGCGAGTCCGAACTGTAGTAGCACGAGGCCCACGCGGGCGCCGTCTACACAACCAAACTAGAGAAGGAACCGAAGAAAGCTAGTAGTTTAGTTTCAATACTCAAGTTCTAGCACTCGTAGAAAGACGTAGGTTTGTCAGTTTAGCCCCATTTTTTTAAAGCTTAGGGAGGGTAGCTTTGCTTAGAGAAGAAATCTACTTTGTTTTTCGGAAAAGATAGATGTCAATTTCTTTGGAAGTTATACTTCTAGGGCAATTGGTTTAGTGAATATTCCATTTCTTGCTTGGGTGCTTTAGCTCTTGGGAAAAAGAATCCATCCGTTAATACTCCTGTTGTAGGCACTCAACTGTAAAGTTGGTTTTTTTTGTATTAGTTGTACAAGAGAGCTATGGTTGCATATTTAGTTCAAAGGACCTTTCAAAGAGGGGCTCACTCTTTCATGAATTTAGTCTAGAGCATCTCGCTTTCTGGTACTTGTGAGGACTTTCAAGTAGGTGATGACAAGTCATCACTATCTTTAACTTGTTTATCAAAAGTAAGCCCTTATCACACACATGCAAGTCAGACTATGTTTTGGATCAATTTGGTTGATCTAGCTATGGCCTAATCTAATCAAACGAAAACTAAGGATTTGTTTCTGGTTTAGAATTGATGCTGGTTCACCTCTCTAATTAAGTGTGTAAGTGTCTTGTTTCCTGCTCATTGAGTAAAGAAAGGTGATCCTCTGCCCAATAGAACCTGGCCCAAGAGACTGATTTCTCTAGTGGGACCAAAACGGTCTCTAGAAGCTAGTCCCCAAATTGTGGACGTTTTCTAACTTGAAGAGTAGTAACCTAGACTTCCGGGAGAAAAGGTTTATTTCATTTTTATCAATACAATTATCTAACTAAGAAAGTAGTCTACTAATGTGCTCTAGCTTTGCTAATGAGATAGGGTAGTTGACTTGTTTGTTAGAGAGAAGAGGATGCTTGTGTATGGATGAAAAGAACTTAGGATGAAGAGGTGGGACTAGACAAACAAGCCAGCCATTTGCCTTCTGTAAACTGGAATACAGAAGTGGGAGTTAGTCTAGTCTGCTCGCTCTGCCGTCATCCAACAAGCTCTTTAACACTAGCTAGCACTTAAGCCCTCTTTAGCCTATCTGTCCTCTTTTTTTAACCTCTCAACAATAAACTAGTCACTTAACTTTCTAGCAAAGCAAATAGGCGCATCTCTTCCCTTTTCGAGCCAATTATTCACTTCCTGTCTTAGCGGTAGAGGCAATTTTTATTTCCTCTAAGGAGCGAGTAAACTTTGTTCACCACTTATTATGTTCTTTCCTTAGATTTCTTGAAAGCAAGGGTGTGGAATAGCGGTAACTAACAAATAAATGAGTAAATATTGCATAAATGAATGGGATGCTGTTGGCATGTTTTAGTTTTCGGATTATGATTCAGGCGCAGTGATCTCCATGAGTTGGGAGTTGGTCGGTAGGGGTGCTTGTCCTTAACTTTGAAACGGAAGTGAAGGGAGCAAAATCACCTCTAATGTTTAGTTTAGGTAGTGCTCTACCTGCTCTATCAGGGAAGTACTCTGACTGATCGGTATCTCTTCTTTTTAACTTGCCTTGTTATTGTAGGAGGATTCATTAGCATTAGTTGTGGCATGAGTGATTACTGATTCACCTCTCACATCTTTGATCATGGACCTTTTCTCTTCTCTTTTGTTGATTGTTCTATTCTCCTTGCTCTGAGACCTTCACTAGAAAGCTCTTTATTACTTAGCACTGTCCTCAAAATAAGAAGGCCTTCCTCATTTTTTCTCTTTTGTCTCACCTTGCAGGGTAGGCTTAGGAAGAAGAAAAACAATTTCTAAGAAAAGTTTTGTTATCCAATTCCATGGTTCAAGCCCTCAATGGGGAATGGCAAGACAAAACATTTCCTTTTATTTGACGACATCGTGCGGGTCAAGAAAAGGGATGACGAGACTGCTAACAATCTCAAGAAGGCAGTCCATTGCTAACAGAAATGACTACTAAGGAAGAGGGCCCCCCTTAGCAGAATGTGTTCTTGAGTTAGAAAAAGTAGATGCAGACAACAAGACACGTCTTCATTTGATAACCAGGAGAAATAAAGGACACCCAACATAAAGGCCTAGATTTGATTTTAGCTTGGACACAAAAAATAGGCGAGGATATCTATTAAAATAAAGGAATTTGTGGTAGATTGATTGATTTCTTGTCTTGCTCTCGCCACCCTTTGGCCGCCAATGTTGCCATTTTATATAACAAAGCAATATGGTACATGGAATGGCCCGTATTGCACTTTATCTTATAGGTACTATTTTTTCTAGTAATGGTATTCAAACTCATCATGTGACAGGTTAAAGGAGAAAAACAAAACTGTGAATATTGATATTTTTTAATGTGTTTTTTGGGATTTTAAGCGAAGGTCTTATATAATGTACTTATATAACATTAAGGCCCTATTTGGGAACAACTTTTTTGGCTAAAATAGCCAATACAGAAAAAAAAAATTAAAATAGTCAATTAGACAAAATGTTACATCCTACACATCAATCAATCAATTTTTCTCTCACAATCATCTATTCAACTACAAAAAAAAAATAATAATAAATAAATAAAAATTCCAAACTCAAATTTTTTTTTTTTTTTAGCTAAAAAGTTAACTAAAATAGTTAAGTTCCCAAATGAGGCCTAAGTTTCACCTCAAGTTTTTAGCTTTGTGAAGTCCCAAGTGTAACCAAATGACCAAAATACTCATTGGTATATCGTGTACTACCTTGTTTTGGTCCCTTCATTCCAAGTTGACAAAAGGCACTCCCTCACCTATTAAAATCCTTAGGGCCTGTTTGGTGTAGTTTATTATGAGTTAAAAGGTGATAATTAGAAAGCAGGAAGTCAAAAGCACCCTTCTCTCAACTTCTAGATAATCAACTTTTTTTTAGCTTATTCAAGTTATTTCTACGTTATTAGTTGTAAGCAGAAGTTGTACCAAAAGATATAAGCAGCTTAGATAACATGCACCAAACAACCCTTAGTCACTAACAACCTTGCTAGTTGTCTACGATAATTGGAATCTTGCAAGGTTTGCAAGATTTGTGTTGTTATGATGAACTAGCACATTGAATAACTTTCCCATCTTGTCCTAAAATGAATTGAGTTAGTTGCTGATGCTTATCGTCTGCTGCACAACTAGTACATTATGTTGTCATGATGTCCATATCACGAGAGCTGTGTTTTTCAGGTAAACTACCATATTGAATACCTTTTCCATCATATCCTAAACAAATTGAGGTAGTCAATGCATATCATATATTGTCATCCAGTTGTTTTCGTCACTAACCCCATACAAGAGCCTACATGTGCAACACCAAGAAAAGCCCATACATGCGTCGCCACAAGTTCTTGATAACTGAACAAGCTCAAATCTAACAATCTTTACTCATAGGATGAAGTTAGCAAAGCATCCGATGACATACTGGAGACTTATTGAGTGGTGTTCGACCCATTTTTTTCTTGTCAATTGCGAAAAATTGTGAATTGGAGGAATTTTAGTAGTTTTGAGAAATTTCTCATGTTTTGCAATTGAAAAGTTTCACCGGTTTAATTTGAATTGAGAAAGTAATTTCTCAGTTTTTAATTTTAGTTTACATAATTTCTTATTCAATATGAATCTTATTTGTTTGATCTTGATAAATAAATTTCACAAATATCAAATTTATAGAGATTGGATGCATAGAATGAAAGATGATGTTTTAAAAGATTGAAAGAAGAAAAAAAAAAAAATTACCTAACAGCTAAACACACCATTGACACCCTTGCACATCTTAAATATAAGGGTGAAGCCATCTGACGATAGTTGATAATTTTAAAAGACTTTTAATCTCCCAAATAGTTTTTAATGTGGGTTAACAAACTTATGTTAGGGCCTATCCTTTGATAAGTTCTTATGGTTAA
Source organism: Camellia sinensis (assembly GCF_004153795.1). Classification (NCBI taxonomy): domain Eukaryota; kingdom Viridiplantae; phylum Streptophyta; class Magnoliopsida; order Ericales; family Theaceae; genus Camellia; species Camellia sinensis. Next base: position 698,413 of record NW_021027581.1, on the reverse strand, counting down.
ATGTTACACTAATTATTCATATTTTTTTGGCCTTCTAATTAAGTAAAATGATGTAAAAGAATGCTAAATTTAAAATCTTCCTTTTTACTGATTTAATCTACCAAGCAACCTGAGAATACAACTAAATTGTTAAGTAACCTAACAATCAACACAAAAATCCCCATTAGATACGAATCCTAATATGAGATAAATCAAATGGTGAAAGAAAATTTTTGTAGTCGATTGTACTTGATTGGAACATAAGACTTAATTTGATTTAGATTTAGTTTGACTTTGTATGAAGGTCTCACAACTTTCAAAATACTTAATTTTTTATTTTATTTCTTTATTTTTTTTTATCAAATGTTTTCCAAAAGTTGAGTTACATGGTATGAACCTTCTATCCATTTACTTGATATGAAAACTGAGATCAACTAATGTCAAAATGTCAACTTGATCAAAAAGTGGGATGCAACATGGGTAGTGCCAGCATGAGCTTTTTGGTTCCTAAGCAAACTTTTACGGTGGATTCTTCATACATATTCATAAATAATAAAAAAAAAAAATTGAAAAAATTGTGAGTAAATAACAAGTACTCACGTCCACAGAAAATTTACTTGTACATATAATTACATAAATTGTATGCTAAAATTTGCTTCCGTACATTAAGATCTGAAGAAATCATCATAAGAACTCAAAAAGATAAAATCTGGTCTTGTTTAATAGTTTAGCAAAATCTAGTTTATAACAAGGAAAAAAAAAAAAGCCAAAAACAAAATCCAAAGTCATAATAATAACGAACTAGATCCAGTGAAAAATTACTATGAAACTTATCTATATATTTGTTCAAAAAAAAAAAAACTCATTTATATATCACTTTCAATGAATAACATGTATAATTTGTTCAATCTTGAATTTTAGATTCCATTCTTTTCTTGCTAAACGTAAATGAAATGGCTCTTTGGATGTTGGACTTGAATACAGACCCTCATTTGAATGATGATTAAAAGGATAATTTTATTCCATTTAAGAGTAAAAAATTGGCGCTTTTAGTAGTGATTTTGTGCGCTTATGCACAAGGCCAACCTTGGTGGATTATGAATCACCCCTACAACGATAATATCTGGAGCAACCTCTATCATAAGGGTTAGATTGTGGTGGAAGACAACCACCAGTCTTATTGTAAGCTTCACCAGTTCCACCACCATTGCATACTGGTTGATCTCTCTTTAAAGCTCCTGGTGATATGTACTTCTTTGTCTCCATAAACCTTCGGCTTACCGCTGACTCCATCACCATCTCCAAGTCGACATTACATACTGCTATTGATCCGTTGCATTGTACAATTGCATCACTGGTCATAAAGAGAGAAACATCAAGACAAAGAAGGCAAAGGAGTAAAAGAAAGTAGAGATGGGCAGGTATAATGGTAGGGCTTATTTCCATGGCTTCTGTGGATTTACTTTGTTCCTTCCATCTATGAAGCACTTACAATGGAAATGGAGAATCCAAACTTGTTAAAAGTATGATAGTGGAAGCCACACTAGATGCGGATGGACCACAATTTTACCAACCTTCTGGCCTTACTTTTTAGTTACTATAATAATGCCTAAAAAAAAGCAAGTTTTTTGTTGCAAAATATGTTTAGGTTGTGTTTGACTTTTGAATTTGCAGAAAAATTTATGAAGAACAATGAAAAATAGGGAGGGAGGGAGAGGGGGGGGACTTCTACTTCATTTATTTATATTGCGTTGATTAAGAGTTTTGTAAGTAAGATTAATTGTTGATTGCAAATGTAGTTTTCAAGGTGTGGTTGGTTATGAGGCTTTGTGGTATTTGGTTGTGAATTGAAGTGATTTTGATTAGGAGGCTTTGTGGTGTTTTATTATGAGCTGAAATGGCATTGGTTTTGAAGTTTTTGTGGTGAATTTGTAGTGAATCACTTTATGCATACCGTATGTATCTTTCCAAAGTGTGTATAGTTTCAAGAATTTTGTAGGTAGATTTTATTGGTACATTGTTTATTTATTTATTTATCTTTTTGGAGAAAATATGATGTCCATAAAATTATGGTTGTTTCTTCTCTTTAATGATTATCAATTTATCAGTGCCGTTGATGCTGACATTTTTAGCTCATCAAAACATTCAAGTATGAAAAAATTGTCCAACATAAATCCACCAGTATAAATAAACTTAACAAATATAAAAAAGACCCTAAACACACATAAGAAACAAAGACATACATATACACAAGTGAAAAGAACCAAATTCAAGCTCTCTTACAGAGATGCATATACTAATCAAAACACGAGTCAAACATTGATCCTCTCCATATTACATCAAAATTTAAAGTTAGAACATCATCAATATCCAAAGGAAGATGGCTCAGTCCATCAATAGAGAAGACATTGTAAGAACTAGGTTTGGTCATAGGTAACTCAACACCAACCTCGATACGAGTCTCCCAAGTATCCTATGATTGCAATGCTAACTAGAGATTTGTTACCACAACATCCATCGAGGGTCGTTGGATTACTTGATAAAGAATACAATTCAATGCAATCTTGACAAACCCCTTGAAGCATACTGGTGCCATTGTCCCAATCAGATATGGATCAATGACTTGATCCATGGTTTGTCTTTTGCAGCTACTTTTGAACCAACAGTGAAGGGACTCCTCACCTTCATTCGGGCTAGAAGTATGTAACTTCTTGGCACACAATAATACCAACAACACCATACCAAACGAGTGCACATTGGATTTTTTTTGTCACTTCTCCATGTAGAATATACTCTGGTGCCAAATATCCATAAGTGCCACAAATCCTGGAATTGTTAATGATTCATGTGCAATGTCATTGGGTATTAGTTTAGAGCTCGCACAAATAGTAACCTTGGCAACCTAATTCTAGTCCAACAGAATATTGGCTGGCTTTATGTTGTAGTGGATAACTCCATGCTTCACACTTGAATGGAGATGTTGTAGTCCTCATGCTACACCAATGCAAATCTTGAGTCGCTCTTTCCATGAAAGTGGATCGTTGTTTATTTTGAATAAATGATCTTCCAAGGATCCATTTGTCGTGTAATTATACATGCCAATTAACTCTGGTATTTCATTGTAGAATCCAATTAAAGAGACTATGTGGGGGTGACTGTCGAGTATGAAGCATACCTCAATCTCAACCCTAGCTTCTTTCCAGTGTTGCAATGATTTCAACTTCTTGAACCTTTTGATTGCAACAATATCAGTTTCCCCATCCGAAAACCCTTTGTACACCTTGCAAAGCTGGCCTTCTCCGATTAAACGATCTTCACTGAAATCATTTGTGGCTGCTCGAATATCAGCTAGTGAGAAGCGACGAAGTTGTCAGGTGACACTATTTGGAATTTGTTCCCAAAATGAATCATTTGATGGCCCACTCTTAAAACCATTGTCCTTTCTCTCCCTCCACCAACGATTCATACCTTTAGGCACAGTTGCAATACCCTGAAGCACCTTTTCGGTTATTCCCTTTGATCTTCCTTTATGTTGTGACAACAATGCAAGATCAAGAGTCCCCACCACTTCAGCCATTGTAGGCCTTTCCTTTGGACGATTATGTAAACAATTATAGGCAACTTCTACAAAGTACTTTAGACGCTATGGTGTTATTTGTCCACTTAATGAGGGATCAATGATTCGATCAACATTTCCCTTTTTAATGCATTGTTGAGCCCAAAGGATTAAACTAATTTCCTCCTCCTCGAGTCTTTTATCCACAAGCGGCCTCCCACAGAGCACTTCCAACAACACCACACCAAAGGCATACACATCAGATTTCTTGGTTAGTCTGTGGGTATAGAAATAATCTGGATCTAAATACCCAATGTACCTTTGACTCTTGTACTAACGTGGGTTGTTGAATTGCTTGTAGTGCCTTCGGACAGCCTAAAATCTGAAATCTTGGCTACCAAATTCTCCTCCAATAGAATGTTTATGGTCTTGAAATCTCGGTGTATAAAACTTTGATCGGTACCAATATGAAGGTAGTCTAACCTTCGTGCTGCACCGATGCAAATGTTGAGCCTCCGGTTCCATGTGAGATGAAAAGTACTAATTTTAGTTTGGGTTCTACTTCTTTTATAGTGATGATTGGCTAGGGTCCCATGAGCCATATATACATAAACAAGGATCATTTATTGGTAGTCACTGCATTGGCCGATTAGAGCAACAAGATGAGTGTGTTGGAGCTTAGACAACATCTTGACCTCATTCTAGAACTCCTCTGTTCCTTGATTGGACTCTGCGTTCAACCGCTTTATGGCAACAGTCGTAGCACCGTTGTCAATGAACCCCTTATATACCTTACCAAATCTGCCAATCCTAATAACTAATTCTTCATTAAAATTGTCTGTCATTGATTGTATCTCAGCTAGTGAAAAGCAACGGCATGAGTACTCAGATTCAATCACAACGCTTGAAATTGCATTATCAACACTTAAACCAGACACATCTTTGATATTTGGGAGCCTAAATATTTGAAAGAATATACTAGTAACACTAGAAGATGATAAAAAAAAGATGAGCTTTTTAGAGATGAGAAAGAAACAAAGAGTGGTCTTTGATTGAAACAGGAGTTATTCTAGGTCGCGGTCAATGTAGCACATAGACGACTTGCCGACGAACCCTTTATATACCTTACCAAATCCACCAACCCCAAGAACTAATTCTTCATTAAAGTTGGCCATTGTTAATTCTATCTCAACCAGTGAAAAACAATGACAAGAAGCCTCTGATTCAATCACAACACTTGAAATCGCATCCTCACCATCTAAACCTGACATATCTTGAGCTTTGGGGGATATATTTATATATATATCAAAGAATGTGGTAGTTACAATGGATTCAAATCTCTGGTGATGTTCAAAGATGAGAAAGACAAAGTGCTCTCTGGTTGAAATGATATTAGTCAATCAAATTTCTCTTTGCTCTCTTTCTGAGACATTGACTTCAATGTTTTGCCATAGGATTTCTGTTGTATCCTTGGGAAAAATATCATTTTGCCTCCCAAACTTTCACGCATTTTTTGATTTGACCTCCAAACTTCGATTAATATCAATTTTACATCCAAATTTTCAAAATTTTGATCAATTTGGCCCGTCATCATATTTCGTCAATAATTAGACAGAATGTTCGGACGTGAGGGCCAAATTGATTTTTAAGTTATAGTTTTTCTTTTTTTTTTTTTTTTTCTTTTTTAAATTTGATATATGGCCCATTTAATTGACTAATAATGTTAACGTATTTAATAAGGGGGGGGAGGGAAATTGATTTTTAAGGTATAGCTTGGGGGACAAATTGATTTTTAAGGTATAGTTTAAGGGGTAAATGAAATTTTAAATGAACTTTGGTGCCATGTTAGCATATTCCGTCCAATTGTAGACGGAATGTGACGGCAGGAGTCAAATTTATCAAAATTTCGAAAGTCTGGGTGTAAAATTGATATTAATCAAAATCTGGGGGTCAAATTGAAAAATGCGTGAAAGTTTGGAGGGCAAAACGATATTTCTTTTGTATCCTTTTAGCAGTGATGTTTAATGTGGAATTAAATTATTAATGTATTATTGTTATTATTATTATTATTATTGACAGGAAAAGGTCAAGGAGCAAAAAATAATATAGAATTTGGCTTTTTTTAGTCATCTTTTTATACGGAAAATATTGGAAGTTGACTAATGAGCACCCACCATTATTCTAACTCTGCCCTTTGGGCCCCCACTCCTACAACCTTCCTCTAGTAGCTCCTTCTTCAGTCACCCTCCCCTAATTCCCATACCCTACAGCAAACCTTTTCTCCATTGGTGACGCCCTCTTCCTCCTTGACAACCCTCATCTCCCTTGAAACTATAAGAGCATCTTTGATTAGTAGGATTATAGCATAGGATTGAAATTGTCAATCCATAGACTCATAATCTTATGTTTGATTGTGAATTTTCTTAATCAAATTACATTTATGATAGACATTTAATTCGACGAAATCAACGAATTTTTAACATTGAGAGGGGCTGGGGATCATAATTTCGAGTACGAACGAAAAAATAAAATAAAATGAATACATAATAAATGGTTACCTCACTAATTTTACACTAATTCATAGGATTATTAATCATTTTACTATTAGTCCTGTTAATCAAACAAGGCCTAAGAGAATTCAGTTCCGATTAGGAACTCTTAATAGATTTATGGACGCTAGCAAGCATGACGAACATTGATAATAATAAAACACAACTCACTCATATATATAAAATAAAGCTTGTGGAGATGTACGACCTAAAGGTTGTATAGATTTCCTAAGGAGACACAAATACCTTAATCAGAGCTCTATATATTCAAATTTCTTCTTTTCCTTTCTTGTTTTGACTTTATTATATTTTTACAATGATCACTAACCTCTGTTAGAAATTAGGCGACCCATGTGGCATGACCCTTTGAACCTGTTTGAACCTGAACCTGTAGACGTCCCCGAACGTCCCCGGGAAAAATCTCGTTTTGTTCATTGGGCTCACTACAGCTTGGACTCAAATGTCACGGTTCTTAATCTGATCTCGCAAAGTGTAATGCGAGACTGATAAATCACCAAAGAGTCCAAATCCGGCAAATCGTTTTGAAAAATTGATTTTTAGAAAGAGGTGCCAAACATGGACTGCTTTGCCAGATACAGAGTCGCCACCTAAATATTTTATTTTGGGAGAATTTAGGAAACCCTGACTCGTGCCTAAGGCCACGTGTCTGTCATCACCAAAGTTGCCTCAGCTCGGGAACTTGGGTACGATTGGGGAAGGTCATGAAATGAGCACCCCCGCTCGCCCGATCAAAGATCGGCCACTACTAAACATGATATTGAGTTTTTGAAAACACATGTGCTCTTATTCCGGTTTATTAGCCTAGAATTACTATGGGATGCGCACAACATACAAGTATAGACTGGATTGCCCAAGTTGGAACAAAGCATCGCATATCCGTTTGTTTTGAAAATGGATTGAAGTTTGCTGCTCGCAAGTAGGCTAAAACACGGGTTTCGACGAATTATTCTGACTCAAGCAACCCAACCTTCACCCACAGGCATTCAGGCAGTTATATCACCTAAGCACATAGCCTCATGGTAAGCATGCTATCATGGCAGTCACTCACACACATGCAAGGATGCTAAAGCATAAACACTTACTGAGTACTCCGAGCTAAAGAAAGAAGCTAATTAGAAATCATGCATGAATCCTAACTATGCTAAGAATGCCTCATGCAACACATGAAAAAATGCAACTACAATAGGCTCGGCTATTCTAAGATGGCATATGAGATGCTACGTATTCAACTCGGAATTGAAATGCAATGCAGTTAGTATGATGTGCTGAGCCCAGTGCATGCAATACATATGAATGAATGCAAACATGCGAACATATAGATGCTAATTGAAACATGCCCTAAAACTAACCATCATAAGCTGGTAAATAAAAGGGAGAAAGACGTGGGGTTGGAAGACATGCATCACACACATGCACACTTATTACAAAGTTTGCCCTCTCGCGGAGGGTCCGAATAAATAATATAGAACCAACTAGCTAATCTAAGCTAATTAAACTAGTTATTACACAACCGAAAGGAATAACGAATTACAACTAAATATTACAAAACATTAATTAATTAACAAATTAAACTAAGGAAGCAAACAAATTAGCATGCAAGCTACATGAAACGGACTGCCTCAGCTCTGTTCCGAATGATAAAGGATGCACGCATGCTCGAGTCGTCTTGTCGGGAAATCCATCGCGATGTCTCAACTCGCCTTGGTTTGCAATTGAACTCAGAAACTTACGCAAAGCTCCAAGGAGATGAAACTCCACCCTGGGAATCTAGGGGAAGGCTACCGACCAGCTATAGGCATTGGAGACCACCTACCGACCACTCTTGGTGGTGAAAACTAGAAAAGGTAGTTGGCTTGCCAGAAAACCTGGTCGGCCGACCAGTTTCTTCTCCTGGTTTCTACATTTTCTATAACAAAGGCAAGAAAGAGAGAAGGCAAAGTATTTTCAACATATGTGTGCCCGACCACTCTCCCCATCATTGCATAAGCTCTAGGGAGTGTAGTCCTCGATCCTCATGCCATCAATCACGCATCCGATGCATGGTGGCCGAGGAGTCGAATTGCACAACTCAATGTGAAATGAATGCACATGTAAACACCTAAAGCCAACAACTCTATCATGGATAGTCAAGAGTGTTGGTGACCAAGAATCGAGGAACGTTTCGTTACTTTGAGTATGAAACGTCCCTCGTTTCCCGTATTTGGACTAAACCCTACTCCAAACACAATACAACAAACAATGTATGGACAAATGCAAATCCAGCATGCGATCTAAATGCAATGAAACTAAGTGATACGAAGATGCATGGAATGACGTGCAAGCATGCAAATGGCATACACAATGCTATGAACTAATCAATGGCATACTCAATGCACATGGATTATATGGCATGCATACACAATGCACTAACATACGCAATGTTATGAATGAGGCATACGCAATGCAATGATCAAACATGCGATAACATGGACTATAGGGCATACACAATGCAAGATGGACTTAAACCAAGATGGATGGGCCTCGGCCACACCCAAATCAGTGGCCATTATGATGAAAATGAGGCAACAAGGTACATGCAAGCATGCACAAATGCAAGGGACCAAAGCTAAGGAACAAAGTGAAACTCTACCAAAGCGTGACAAGGATGAAATATGGCTTACAATGACACATGTTCCAGCTCTGAAATGACACGCAAGATGGTCCCAAATCATGCAAACAACTCACCCGATGCGTGTTAGATGGCACAATTACCGAAACTAGTGAAGTGCATTACACTAGAGGTATGCAAAGCGATGCCCAAATGATCAAACCAACACGAAATAGTCCCTATGCAGACCCAAAACAGTGGCAAAATGGACTAAAATGATGGCTTGCAATGCACAAAAATGACGCTCATGCAATAGCCCAAAAATGAGGCATACAAGCACAACTGTCAAACGCATTTAAAGAGTGGAAAACATGGGAATATGGCACAAGTATAAGCTCTGAAATAACATGTTCAATGATGCCAAAACATGAAAACAACTCAAGTTAAGCATGCAAGAGGCTTCAAAACTCGAAGCTAGGCAAGGGTATTGCACTACAAGCATACATGGCAAGCATCATTCGACCATGGGACCTCAAAATAGAGCTAAGGCAGCCCAAATCATGAATAAAATCAGTTTAGAACATGGCCAAAATATGCTAGAATCAAGGGCCAAAACAACATGCAATGTGAGCTAGTGAACATGGATTACACTACAAGCATATGAAGCATTCAAGAGGCCACTAAACCAGCAAAAGTCAAAGACATGACATGCCAAATAAAGCCCAAAAACCCACTGAAACATGATCAATGTATGCAAGAATGTTATGCTCCTTTGGTAGGCTATAAGAGGGGTTATTCTACACATGCAAGAGGCACATCCAAGGTGACAAAACCAACTCTGAACAGAGCCTAGGCAGGCCCTAAAACTCACTGAAAAGGGCCTAAAACAAGGCTTGGAGGTGTGCAAATGAAGGCTCATTTGAAAGGCCAAAAATGCCAAGAAACAAGGCCAAAAGAGAGAGGGTCTACCCTCTCTGATTTTGGCCCTCAAAACAGCATGCCAACCACTGAAAATTTGCTGGATTTCAGTGGCTCAAAGGCCAAACAAAGGTCAACACAAAGGCCTTAGGGCATGGCTCAAAACAAGGCAAAATGAAGCATGCAAGGGGGTAGATGACCCCCCAACACCAAAAGACCCTTAAACAAACATGAAAATCACTTAAAAATGAACCTTTTTTTAGTTGACAACAAAGCTCAAATATGCATGCAAGTATAGCTAAGAGAAAGATCAAAACAATGCTTAAAAAAGGGAAATGTGATTACCCTGGAAGCTCAGCGAAATCAGCAACTTTTTGGACCAAAAACTCAACCTTTGAGACCTCTCAAGACCCTCCAACAACTCAGTAACAATGGTGAAGGTGTTAGGCTATGAGGTGTGGTGCAAAGGGTTAAGAACCATACACTTTTTACGGCAAAATGTAGAGATATATATAGAGAGATATATTTTTTCCTCCCAAGAACTTCTGAACCAGCACCAAGGAAGAGGAGGTCCTCTCTTACAGAGATATAAGGCCAAAGCTTCCTCAAGAAGCTAAAAACCAAGGCCAAAGATCCTCCATACACGTGTATGGAGCATGCAATCTGTGCCTTCCAGCTGGCACAGCTGGCAACAACTCACAGAGACAAAGCAGGAAGGAGCAGGCCGACCAGTTAAGGTGGTCGGCCAGCCACTTTAGGTGGTCTCCCAGAAAAAAGTGGTCTCCAACGGCATTGGGTGGTCTCCAGACTGAAATAAGTCTAGTGGTGTGGTGGGAGACCAGTAATTGTGGCTCAAACATCAGGTAGACTAGTTTCTCGACAATAAAACTGATCGACGGGGGAAAAGTGGTCTCCTAGGAGAAAAGGTGGTCTCCCAGCCTTGCACCACCTCCCAAACAATGAAAACAAGGTCCATGTCAAAAATAAACCAAGACGGATGCAAAACGAGGGTTCGGGGGTCAAAACGCGCAGCCGAGTGCCCCGAAAATAGGATGTTAAGCATCGAAAGTGGCGTGTGACCACAAAGGTGGTCTCCCGGACCACAGTGTCCCTCTAGAGAGAGGAAACAAGGTGTGTGCCAAAAACCGTGCCAAACGGAGAAAGTTAAGCGGTCCCGAACCGAGGCGCACGGCCGACGGCTCCGAAAATCAAAAACTGGTCTCTAAACGGGAAAAGTGGCCTATGACCACGAAAAGGAGCCTGCGGCCACTGTGAGATGGTCTACGAGACCTCTCCCTCCCTTCCGGAAGAGAAAACAAGACCTCGTTCGCAGATCGAGTCAAAGCACAAAAAGTCCCGAGGCTCGAAGGCAAGGCTCTCAGCCGAAACTTTGAAACCTCAAAATGAGCACAACATGCGCAATCACTGAGCGTTCAATCGATGACGTCTGAGTTTTAGGATCGGTCAAAAATGGGGTGTCTACAGAACCCTTTGAACCTTATCCATATAAGTTTGAATTTGAATTCAACACTTATATGGATAACCATTTAGGATATCTATATCTATCATATCAACAGATATGGATAGATGTATAGATAGATATTGGTTGTTATATATTTGATTATATACATCTGATATGATGGGAAGAATATTGATATCAGATATACGTTATGTGGTAGCCTTTGCACTGTGACTTGTGTGGGTGATACTCATTTTGTAGTATCACTCCACTACTGGGTTGGTTGTTCACATCCTGGAAGCACGTGATTTACCCACGAGATTCTTCACTTTAGGCTTTGCTAAAAGGTATGATTCTGAAATTTTTCCCGCTACGTTATAATACTTTGATTTACATTGGTATTAGAGCCAATATGGGTATTTTCGTGCTTATTTTTATGCATTAAAATAGACGTATGTTTTTATATAAATATATATACACGGTATATGCATGAAAATTAATGAAGGAGGAAAATGAAGTGCAGGGTTTCTGCACTTCCACTTCCATTAGATGGAGAGTGTAAAATACCACATTTTTATGTTCATTAATTTTTTTTTTTTTAAGACCATAAATGTTTTTGTTGTGAAAAATGGAGTCCGGTAGTACCAAAATTAGACCAGAAAACACCCCGGAAGGCGGCGCATATGACGCACGCGATGTATGACGCCGCCCAGCGGCTCTATGCGCATCCACGCACTGCCACGTGCTTCCATGCGCCACCACGTGCCACCACGCGCTGAGACGCGTGTGCTGTCCGCGCTGCTTACGCGTGCGTCGAGCGCTGAGCCGCGTGCTGCGCTGTGCGCTGAGCCGCTCGTCGAGCCGAGCCGCGCCGGCTTGGCTGGTTTGACGGCTGGGGTTAAGGGTCTGTTTGTTTTCTTTAAAATTCAGAATTACATTAAATGGTCATAAGTAATTCGTTATAGCTTTGTTTTAAGCGTGGTTAGTGCTGTTAGACTCAGAATTAAATTTTCTATCTTCTATTAATTTTTCAAAATTTTATGATAATAAAAAATATTTTTCCTGAAATAATAATTCATTGTTTCTGCTTTAAAGTGCATCTGGTGTTGCATGATTAAGTTTTAGGGGCTGCATTTTTTATTGTAGACTACTGTTATGGTTTACTATTTACTGGTATGGTTGCTGCATTTTCTCAGATACCCAAAGTATTCAAACCCGGTAGGCTCTGATACCAAGTTGTAACGCCCTCAAAATAAACCCATAATATATATAACATTGACATGCATTAATAAAAGAAAACCAACCATTATACCATTTAATCAAAGTATTCTTATTGAAAAGCATTACACGTAACATCAAAGTAAATGCCCTACGGGCTTACATCTTTCCAAGCCAACACTTGGATACAAAATATGAGGACTAACTCAACTACAAGTTAAGCCCTTGGCTTGAGTGTCTACATGTAATAACAAATAAAATAAATGACAACTAAACTAAATAGAGTCTTCAACTCCAATTCCTTCCAAGCTAAGCCCTTGGAGGTAGCTTATCACCTGAACCTGAAATTGATGTTCCCGTATAGGGTGAGCCACAGCCCAGTAGAAATATACTAAACCGAACATAAGCATTGAATAAAGCAATAGCATTCAATAGATGGTTAACCAAGATAATCAATTATATCATTATACAGCCTCGTGATACTAATGTCTATGACATGTTTCACTTTCCATTATTATCACTATGGCTCAAAACCTGGCCAAACTTACTGCAGTGAACTGTAAATCATATTCACATTACTTTCAATATCAACAAAACAAATGAGACTCAGGCTCATATCAAAACACTTCATACTTCCCGTTTGATACACATTTTAGTGCTGTATCAATAACATGTAAAAACACTTCAATATCAATAAGCACACATAATAGTGGTGCTAATGGAGTCCATCCCCTATCTCCTCCCAAACAAAAATCCGGTTTAGAGGTCCATCCCCTATCTTCCCCTAAACCGTGGAGTACATCCCCTATCTCCTCCCAAACAATATGCATATGTAATACTCAATCAATACATGTATTTTCTGTATTAATTCAATAGTCTAAATTTATGACTTAAACAAATTGATTAGTTTCAATTTTCCCTAATTCACATGCAATGTCTACAACAAACACGACTATCCTCCACCGATAGCCCAAAACAGTTATTTCTTGACTGTAAATAAATATATCAATAATTCAATAGGCGAGTGATTTAAATTGTTCAACTACACCATTTAATCAATGATTTCCCCAATTTCCTTAAATTAATTATACAAATTAATTTATTAATACAACTAGGTTTTTTCCCAAAATTTCCAAGTATCCCCAACATATCAAAATACCAAAACTTAGAACAAAACTTATAAGATGGAGTAGGAAATCCCTACCTTGAAGAAAAATAACCCAAATGGAGAAGATGGAGATGATGACCCAAAATCCAAAGTGCTCCAAATCCTCTCTTTTTCAGATTAAAAGAAAGATCTCGTGAAGCTCTACCTTTCTTCCAAAGGAACTAGGGTAGAAGACCACCGGAAATAGATCAAATCTAGGAGAGAAGGTAAGAGTAGAGAGAGAGACTCTCAAGGGGCGGTTTTCTAAAAGTTAAGAAAGAAAAGTAGGTCAAAAAGTGATCCAAAAAGTGAAATCACGGACTGATGTAGTCGACTCCCCGCTCGAGCGTGAAAATCCCCGCTCGAGCGTCAGACACAGACTCACGCTTGAGCGTGAAAAGAG
>NW_021027581.1:657165-682384 GCF_004153795.1 Camellia sinensis | reverse complement strand
TCTCAAACGCATTTAAAGAGTGGAAAACATGGGAATATGGCACAAGTATAAGCTCTGAAATAACATGTTCAATGATGCCAAAACATGAAAACAACTCAAGTTAAGCATGCAAGAGGCTTCAAAACTCGAAGCTAGGCAAGGGTATTGCACTACAAGCGTACATGGCAAGCATCATTCGACCATGGGACCTTCAAACAGAGCTAAGGCAGCCCAAATCATGAATAAAATCAGTTTAGAACATGGCCAAAATATGCTAGAATCAAGGGCCAAAACAACATGCAATGTGAGCTAGTGAACATGGATTACACTACAAGCATATGAAGCATTCAAGAGGCCACTAAACCAGCAAAAGTCAAAGACATGACATGCCAAATAAAGCCCAAAAACCCACTGAAACATGGTTAATGCATGCAAGAATGATATGCTCCTTTGATATGCTATGAAGAGGGTTGTTCTACACATGAAATATGGACATCCAATATGGAAAAACAAACTCTGGACAGAGCCTATGCAGGTCCTAAAACTCACAGAAATGGGCCTGAAACAAGGCTTGGAGGTGTGCAAATATAGGCTCCTTTGTAAGGCCAAAAATACTAGTAAACAAGACAACAAGAGCGAGGGTCATCCCTCTCTGATTTTGGCCCTCAAAACAGCATGCCAACCACTGAAAATCTGCTGGATTTCAGTGGCTCAAAGGCCAAACAAAGGTCAACACAAAGGCCTTAGGGCATGGCTCAAAACAAGGAAAAATGAAGCATGCAAAGGGGTAGATGACCCCAACACCAAAAGACCCTTAAACAAAAATGAAAATCACTTAAAAATGAACCTTTTTTCAGTTGACAACAAAGCTCAAATATGCATGCAAGTATAGCTAAGAGAAAGATCAAAACAATGCTTAAAAGAGGGAAATGTGATTACCCTGGAAGCTCAGCGAAATCAGCAACTTTTTGGACCAAAAACTCAACCTTTGAGATCTCTCAAGACCCTCCAAGAACTCAGTAACAATGGTGAAGGTGTTAGGCTATGAGGTGTGGTGCAAAGGGTTAAGAACCATACACTTTTTAGGGCAAAATGTAGAGATATATATAGAGAGATATATTTTTTCCTCCCAAGAACTTCTGAACCAGCACCAAGGAAGAGGAGGTCCTCTCTTACAGAGATACAAGGCCAAAGCTTCCTCAAGAAGCTAAAAACCAAGGCCAAAGATCCTCCATACACGTGTATGGAGCATGCAATCTGTGCCTTCCAGTTGGCACAGCTGGCAACAACTCACAGAGACAAAGCAGGAGGGAGCAGGCCGACCACTTTAGGTGGTCGGCCGACCACCTTAGGTGGTCTCCCAGAAAAAAAGTGGTCTCCAGCGGCATTGGGTGGTCTCTAGACTGAAATAAGGCTAGTGGTGTGGTGGGAGACCAGTATTTGTGGCTCAAAGATCAAGGAGACCAGTTTCCCGACAATAAAACCGGTCGACGGGGGAAAAGTGGTCTCCTAGGAGAAAAGGTGGTCTCCCAGCCTTGCACCACCTCCCAAACAATAAAAACAAGGTCCATGTAAAAAATGAACCAAGACGGATGCAAAACGAGGTTTCGGGGGTCAAAACGCGCAGCCGAGTGCCCCGAAAATAGGAAGTTAAGCATCGAAAGTGGCGTGTGACCACAAAGGTGGTCTCCCGGACCACTGTGTCCCTCTAGAGAGAGGAAGCAAGGTGTGTGCCAAAAATCGTGCCAAATGGAGAAAGTTAAGCGGTCCCGAACCGAGGCGCACGGCCGACGGCTCCGAAAATCGGAAACTGGTCTCCAAACGGGAAAAGTGGCCTATGACCACGAAAAGTAGCCTGCGGCCACTGAGAGACGGTCTACGAGACCTCTCCCTCCCTTCGGGACGAGAAAACAAGACCTCGTTCGCAGACCGAGTCAAAGCACAAAAAGTCCCGAAGCTCGAAGGCAAGGCTCTCAGCCGAAACTTTGAAACCTCAAAACGAGCACAACATGCGCAATCACCAAGCGCCCAATTGATGACGTCTGAGTTTTAGGATCGGTCAAAAATGGGGTGTCTATAGAACCCTTTGAACCTTATCCATGTAAGTTTGAATTTGAATTCAACACTTATATGGATAACCATTTAGGATATCTATATCTATCATATCAACAGATATGGATAGATGTATAGATAGATATTGGTTGTTATATATTTGATTATATACATCTGATATGATGGGAAGAATATTGATATCAGATATACGTTATGTGGCAGCCTTTGCACTGTGACTTGTGTAGGTGATACTCATTTTGTAGTATCACTCCACTACTGGGTTGGTTGTTCACATCTTGGAAGCACGTGATTTACCCACGAGATTCTTCACTTTAGGCTCTGCTAAAAGGTATGATTCTGAAATTTTTCCCACTACGTTATAATACTTTGATTTACATTGGTATTAGAGCCAATATGGGTATTTTCGTGCTTATTTTTATGCATTAAAATAGGTGTATATTTTTATATAAATATATATACACGGTATATGCATGAAAATTAATGAAGGAGGAAGATGAAGTGCAGGGTTTCTGCACTTCCACTCCCATTAGATTGAGAGTGTAAAATACCACATTTTTATGTTCATTAATTTTTGTTTAAGACCATAAATGTTTTTGTTGTGAAAAATGGAGTCCGGTAGTACCAAAATTAGACCAGAAAACACCCCGAAAGGCGGCGCATGTGACGCTCGCGATGTATGACGACGCCCAGCGGCTCTATGCGCATCCACGCACTGCCACGTGCTTCCATGCGCCACCGCGGGCCACCACGCGCTGAGACGCGTGCTCTGTTCGCGCTGCTCACCCGTGCGCCAGGCGCTGAGCCGCTCGTCGAGCCGAGCCGCGCCGGCTTGACTGGTTTGACGGCTGGGGTTAAGGGTCTATTTGTTTTCTTTAAAATTCAGAATTACATTAAATGGTCATAAGTAATTCGTTATAGCTTTGTTTTAAGCATGGTTAGTGCTGTTAGACTCAGAATTAAATTTTTTATCTTCTATAAATTTTTCAAAATTTTATGAAAATAAAAAATATTTTTCCTGAAATAATAATTCATTGTTTCTACTTTAAAGTGCATATGATGTTGCATGATTAAGTTTTAGGGGCTCCATTTTTTATTGTAGACTACTGTTATGGTTTACTATTTACTGGTATGGTTGCTGCATTTTCTCAGATTCTTGAATATTTATTTTTGATTTCATGTGTGTTCATTAATTATTTAAAATTCCAAAAAATACCAAAAATTTCTAGAAAATTTTGGAAGTGATATACTTTCTGTTATGGCATAATTTAAATATTTTATACAGCATGTTAAGTTCTTTTATATGATTAGAACTTATAGTATTTTTTTATAGCATGATTTATTTATATTGGTGTATTTTAATTTCATGATTAAATATTCTAACATATACATTGAGATATTTTCATGTGGATTTAAAGATTTATCATGCTTTTAGACTTGATGGCTATAAGCCCTTGAAATGTGGTGGCACGAGGCCCTTGAAACATTGGCATAAAGCCCTTGAAACTTGTTTGACCTTGTAGTATATTCAAACTTGTAACATATACTTGAAACATACCTCAGCATACTTGAACTTGTAACATACTGGAAACATATCTGAGACATACTTGAACATCATTCATTAATTCAAACGGAACATATTATAACTGGAGCGTTTCTTGTTGTATCATGTCATTATCATACGCTTAACAATAAGAGACTAATTCACATTCTCATAAGAGTCACATAATAATGCTAAACTTTGCACTTATGTCGTAGATTCTGAATAACTTCCAATTCATAAGCAACATAGCAACATAACTTCAAATTAATATGGATACACATAGCTACTCTTATATTTACTCAGAATCTATTCTTCAAGAATGAACATAAATTCTTTTGGGTAAATGACTTAATTCACGTGCTCTATTAATCAATAGTGTACACCGTTGTTTAATCGTTCTTATATGTAACATAGTTGCCTTGCCTTGTAATTAATAGAGTCCTAATGGTAACCGTTACATCATTCCCACGAGTTGACATAATTAACATAAAGTTAACAGGACAAAGTAAGCACATTTTCAATAGATTACAGATGACTTTATCGGTTTCACAATTCCACAGTTCGGCCCTTGGCCTGAGGGGTTCACACATTCACAATAGCCTTTAGGTTTCATAGATTCACAACTTATCACATCGGCCTTCGGCCGTTTGGATTCACAAGTTCACAAGTTTGGCCCTTGGCCTCATAGCTTCATAATTTCACAAATGGCCCCTGGCCACATAGGTTCATAGTTCACAAATGGCCCCTGGCCACAAAAATTCACAAGTCGGCCCTTGGCCTCATAAATTCACATATACATAAATTAGCTTTTGGGTTTCATAGGTTCACAATTCGGCTCTTGGCTTCATAGTTTCACAATTCACAATTCGGAAATTCATACTTCACAAATTCGAGATGCATATTTCACAAATCCTTTTTGATGTTTCCATAATTTCACAATGTTCCTCATATAGCATACACCTTTGATGTTTCCATAATTTCACAATATTTACATAGCATACATAACATACATGTCAACATAATTCTTATGACAAATATCATAACGTCGATAACAATAATCATTAATGGTTAAAGATACATTGAAGTACTACTACTCACAGTGCTACAACGGAGTGCTTGGCCCTCATGAAGTATGCCCTGTACACATATATAACTTAGTCATTAGTTCTTTTTCCTTCCTTCATTATTCTTCACAAGCCTACCATTATCCATCCATTATACCACAATTTCCTCCATCTCAATATATCTATATATAGAAATAGAAGATCACCATTCTTGCAAACACAATATGGAATTTTTAATCAATCACTTCGATTTCAAGATAGGAAGGAATTGTATGGACATCTTCCACATTTTTTCAAAAATAAATCATTCTCTTGATTTTAACAACTAAGCAAGCCCACAAGTATTTAGCAAAATAATTTGGGATTAACCCATTTTGGAAAACTCTATATTTTAGGTCACAAAAATCAAAGTCAACATAGTCAATACCATCTCACATAATCACTACAATTCAACATAAGCAACATGATTCAACTCAACATCATTAAATATAATTCAACATAACTCAAGAGAAATTCTTAAATTCCATTTCAACATTCCATAACCGAGTTTATGTCATCTATATCATTTATAAATCCTTTCCTCCAATTTCCTTCTCATTATAACATGATTTACATTGCTCATAACAAAATTCATTCGCAAATTTTAAACATAATCTTCAAACATTTCCAAATTCTAATTAAACTTGAACACATATAATTCAATACCTCAATTTCATTATTTGACGCATCGCTTGTAAGAGCATTATGTTGAATTAGACTCTTTGGCCTAATTCGCGCTTAAGTTACTTCAGGAGCTGTCATAGTTGATAGCTTATTCTCTCCTTCTTGTGGATAGTAGAATTAATTGCAAGTAACTATGAAGCGAGAAACAGAGATGGCAAGAGGAGTATCGTCATCTTTCAACTAGATGCAATAAAGTGTATGGAGAATAAAATTGACTTGAAGGTGCAGGGGATTAGCACTTACTAGTTAAATTTGCGACTTAGGCGCACTTGATATCTCCATGACATCCCTTTTATGATCTAGTGAATATGACTTAGTCATGAGTCATTACCTAGTTGGGCCTAAACCTTTAAAACTTGTCATCGAGAACTCACACATTAAGATGATTGGAATTAGTTTATGACATTGGTCATGAACCAGTGGCGTATTATACTTAATCACATTAATGAGATGATGACACAATGGTTTGAGTAGGCCTTCTCGGGCCCACTCGCTTATGACATCCTGCTCTCATATGAATGTGTAACTTTGTTCGCAATGGGTGCGCACAAGTAAGTAGGAAAGCCGTAGAAGGTCATTTGTATTGGCGCATTTAGTCCACTATGATATTTTGTGACTAGATATGTGTGAGGTATGATAGCTAAGCCCCAATCTCGACACATTTATAGATTACGATACGCATCTGAGTCAAGATTATTTGATCTCCCATAAGTCAAAAGTTTTTAGATGATATTTGACATTGCACATATGAGGTCGAGATCAATTAGATAAGAGCTTTTGTGCTTTTAGTTTTTGACCAAGGTGGCGAGTGTCTATTTGAGTTATTTTTTTAGAAAAACTCTGTGAAGAGAAATGGATGCTTAGAAAATTGATTATTCCTAGTACTCAACAACACAATGGTGTAGTAGAGATAAGGAATTAAGTATTGTCAATGTAAGGTGGATGATGGTGCAAAATGCTTCCCAATTGGGAATTGCACTAGTTTGTTGCCTATATCCTTGACTAAGTGCCCTCCATATCAGATTTTACACTCCATTTGAGTAATGGGTTAGCGGAGAGCCATCTACGGGTGATTTGTAACCGTTAAGCAGCTTATCTTTATTTTACTTCTCATAAGGTTGCGAAGTTAAGATCTAGGGTTCTATAGCGCATTATTATATGTTGTCATGTAAACCCTCTGAGTCATATGCATATAGGTAAGCAGCTTTGTGGTAGTGTAACTAAGTCACATAAAGTTTTCTTAGTCAAGGTGACGTGAATAGAGTTTTGGAACTCTACAAGATAGAGAATTCTAAGCATAGCACTTTTATGTAGCCTAGTTGAGAATGGAAAGAAATTTCCAATATCCTAGGGAAGTGGGAGCGATGTGCCTACTAATGGATTACTCCATTAGAGAAGAATACTCTACATTCTTAGCTGCGTGGTAGCAAATGTGAAAATTTTCCACGTCATCACTTGGTGATTGAGAAGGACACATTCATGATTGCTCTGCAAGATGATAAAGAGCCTAGGATAATGCCAAAGGCTCTAGTTCCCTGTTTTTAGAAAGTGGATCAATGTTGCATAGTTTAAGACAAAGTCTTTAAGGATTAACCATTTCTATAATTTGGTTGACTTTCCATTATGACGCGAAATTGTTCTAAAGTTATGCGTAATTTGGATAGTCATTGTTAAGCCATAAGGCTCACTAGATGCCGAAAAGTCGCACCATTGAGGAAAGTGTAGACTATGAGAACATTCCTTCTGGGGAGTGAGGTTATTTTGACTTAGGCTATGATTGACATAAGTTTGGAACATTGATTTGTGGACATTGTGACCCAACTTTCTTGTTGGAGAATTGGATAAGTAGATCCGTAGGGATTTACCTTCTGCTTTTATGGTGAAAAGTTAGGAGTACAAAAAGGTTGCTAGTTCCAATAAATCTTTTACAGTCTAAAACAATTATCCAAATAGTGGTTCTTAGATTTCGTCAAGCCATGATAGGCAAACGATGATCGATGAAGACCACTGAGGCATGATCAATGGTTCAAAAAGAAGTTTTTCCTTACTTAGTCATTATGAGCCAGGAATTTATAAGGTTGTCGCCACCTAGGGTGGGCAGTCCTCTATTTAGATATGATGGACATGGGTGACGTAATTTATATGCTCAGATGTACGATCCTTAGGGATTGTTTTGGGAGAATTCCCGGTTTGTCTTCGATGACTTACATAAAGAATATCCTAGAACGATTCTAGATGCAAAATTGCAAACCCATTGACTTACCTATTGGTAAACGCCAGAGCCTTAGCTATTGAGTGAATCCTTGGATTGTCTTTGAGAGAAACAGATGACTTATATTCCTTGATTTTTTTTTTTTGTGGTGGGAGCCTGAAGTACGCTATGTGGGCGTATTCAGCATGATAAGTGTTATCTTTGGTAAATGTCAACTAAGTAGTTTAGACATTGACCTTACTTATTAGACTGTGGATAGAATGCTTTACTAGTAGTATATTAATTTGCTCCTTGTAGGATTCAATGCGCTAGTGGGGCGCATTTTGAATGGAAGCAGATTGGCTGCCAAAATATCTTTAGAGAGGTAATTGCGAAAGAAGTAGTGATCTTGAACCACTTCATGTGAGGCGCAAATGGTGGATTCCGTTGCATATGCTTATCGCAAAAGGTGCTGATAAGGCTTATGCTTGGAATCTAGAATTGCGTAGACTGTGGTCGTGTTTTTTTTTAAAAAATCGATCACTTGTTTGTTATGAGATGATGAGATGTTGACACTATTATGGTTTGTGTCACAATGATTAGCAGATGATGATGTCAGTAGGCAAGATTGGTTCACTCACATGAGCAATCGTCCTTGGCGCTTGGGAGCGAGCAAGGATGAGACTAGTGGTTTATTTTTATTTGGAGCCAAGAGAGGCTTAAATTATCCACTATTTATGTTGTATTGGTTACAACCAAGATGAGGTCGTGTTAAGGATCAAACATGGATGTTAGTACCCACTTTCCATGTTGTGCCTGTTATGATTAGCCAGATGTGAGATCTCATTTGGCGCCAGGAAGGCAAGCAAATAGAGAATTCAAGTTAGGCGCTAGAAAGCGACTAGACTAAGATCTGTACGGTGTATCGAGTATGACGTCACTCTTTTGGAAGAGTTACTCCACCGTAACTTGTATTCATAGTATATGTGCTTGGCGACCGAGTAATGAGGTGAGAGAATGGATCCCTGTTTCTTCACCGTGTGAGTCTTATGTGTCATTATTGATATGACTTTCATATATGTACCCTTTTGTGATTTTTGACTATGTCATAAGGTAAGGGGTTGATGTTCTGTTACTTTGGTATGTTGCATGCGGTCATGTATGATTCGGCCTTAAGGGACATCACTGGAAAAGCGGTCAATCCTAAACTAAATGACATGAGAGCAAAGGGAAGATCATCCAGTATTACACCACTGTTGTATATTCACTGCCGGCAACTCACATCGCTCTGTATGAGAGGCAGATTGAGTGTGAATATGTTGCAAGAACTGAGAGGGTCAAACATGCTCTTTTGAGGGATTAGAGATGTTTTTTTTTTTTTTGGACCAGTGTAATTAGATGGGTCTGGGGTATATGAGACACTATTTCTATTCTTTTTTGGGTTGATGTCTCTATGCTGGCTCATTTTGAGTTTCTAGTATAGAGCTCCCACATGCAGGTGTTCTCAGCAGTCGCACGGTGCATTGGCTAGTATGAGATTGTTCATTTTTGGAGAGATTGAGATAGAGATGTGGCAGTGTCATGCCAACTCATGTACGAGTGAGAGATGTTAGAAATTGGGTGCCCATTTGGCATGACCCTTTGAACCTATTTGAACCTGAACCTTTTGAACCTTATCCATGTAAGTTTGAATTTGAATTCAAAACTTATATGGATATCCATTTAAGATATCTATATCTATTATATCAATAGATATGGATAGATGTATAGATAGATATTGGTTGTTATATATTTGATTATATATATCTGATATGATGGAAAGAATATTAATATCAGATATACGTTATGTGGTTTTTACCCATAACCTTTTTCCCAGACTCTCTCTCCAACTCTCTCCCATATGAGAACGATCCAGCCTCTGCACTGTGACTTGTGTTGGTGATACTCATTTTGTAACATCACTCCACTGCTGGGTTGGTTGTTCACATCTTGGAAGCATGTGATTTACCCACGACATTCTTCATTTCAGGCTCTGCTAAAAGGTATGATTCCAAATTTTTCCCATTGCGTTATAATACTTTGAGTTACAACCTCTTTATAGAGAGGACTTGTTACATTCACCAAATACATTCATGTACTTTCCTAAATACGTTCACCAAAACACATTGAAGTTAACCAAATGACACTTCAAACTTTAAGATTCTAATACATAAACTAAACATTTTAATGTATCTAACATCAATTCTAAATTAAATTCCAACAAATTGCTCCTTAATTTTGAATTTCATCATTCCATGTTTTCTCAAAATGATTCTTCACTAGGATCAAATGCATCTTTTAGCTGCTTCTTCAAGTCTTCATTTTCAGCAAAACAAATTTATGTACGAGTCACATCTGCATACGAACTCGTTAAAGTTGATCTCGAGAATCTAAATTCCATAATGACTTTTCCAATTTTCAATTGCTTGAAATGCAGCTTGTAGCTTCTTTATTTGCTGTTTCTTTATTCCATAAATCCCCTTTTTCTTGTAACCATCTTCAACATTTGTTATGAAAGATGGTTTATGATCTGGTCCATACCTCTCAACTACATAACTTGCTTGTCGGGGAAGGTATTGGCAACTAAATATTTTTTAGTCACCAAAAGTCCTATAAACGGCGACTAATATTTTTAGTCGCCAAAAATAAAATTTTAGTCCCCAAAAATCTTATTTTCCGCTACTAAAACTTTGGTTGCCAAAACTTGAAGTATCTATGGTGACCAAAGTTTTAGTCACCAAAGGATTTTTTCATCTTTTCATCTTTTCATCTTTTAATTTTTTTCATTTTATTTTTTTTTAGCTACTAAATTCTTAGTCGCCTAAAGTCTGCTTTTATTTTAACTACTAAATATTTAGCAGCCGAAAGTTTTTCTCCATTTTATTTTTATTTTTAGCTACTAAATATTTAGTAGCCAAAAGTTTTTTTCCATTTTATAAATAAAATTATCTATATACTAATAAAATTAGCAACCATTCCACAACATACACACATTTCACTTTCAACCATTAAAAAAAATCATATTTAACATCAAATTAATATTTCCAAAACAAATTCTATACAAATCAAGTATAATACAATCTCAAAAATATAATTTCATACATAATAGAGGATTAAACAAAATTAATATCTAATTGCTAATTTGGCAAGAAACCAACTAATAAAAACACCAAAAACATAAAAAAAAAAAAACCAAAGGCCATGAAATAAAAAAAAAAAAAAAAAACTAGTGATGAAGCCAGCTGCAGTCCAACCCCCAAAGCAATTGCTGATGCAAAGTCGAAAGCTGAATACATAAATTAATATAGATTAGTAACATAGATCACAAACAGTTGCTAACAAAAGATAGCACAAACAGATACCTAATTTTTATCCATCATCAATTCACTGATCAACTTTTCTCATTTTATTCTCAAACCAAGTAGAAAATAATTATATAGAGCAGAAATGAGAAGGCATGCCAGAGTAATGACCATTCAAAAAATATATAGCATAATCAATAAGTTTCACCATTTACATTCTCTTGCATAAACCCATATGTATATTGTGCATAATGAGTTAATCTTCTGGGAAACTGTTAACAATTTCGAACATGCTTGAAGAATTAAAATATAGGTACATAAATTTTACCCATATGTATATTTAATTTAGGTGATTAAGACAGATACTAGAGCCAAACAAATGCTAGAGCCAAGTAGGTGATTAATCCAACATGTATCATCATATTTGACCTTGCTAGTAAAATAACTAGAGCAAGGAGCCATGCCTGCATAAACAAGACAGTTAATTATGTCAAAATTAAAACACAGTGAAATAAAAATTAAATAAGAAAAAAGAAAATAGCATTTAAAGAATAAAAGAACCAACTCAATTGCGGTAAAAACCACACTGCAAATGTTCGTAAAACAGTAGTTCAAGACTGAAGGTTAACTAATGCAGTGCTGATACCAGGACCCATATAAATTTACAAATTCAGATTTATAATGTATTTAATTAAAAAAAAAGGATTATCATCCATTAAATGGCCCATTCTTGGATCATCCAATAATAGATCCCCATAAACTACCCAATGATTTTGAGCATTTCCTGCATAATATTTTTAGAGCTTTTCCTGCAAAATATAGGAGTTTTATGTATAGTTTTATGGTGAACTCAAATTACTAAATATGCTTGATGGGTGAATGTCCAATTACATATGTTGGATATATATTCGATACCCTTCTTCAAGTTTCGAGACACTTAGACACAAACCCGCACTTAACACCCATAATCAAGTCCATGTAACATAGACAAAAGCAAACCTTAAACAATTCTTTTACATTTACAATAAGTGCCTTTGTTTGAAGAACAACCATTGGGCCATTTTGATCATTTTTAGTGGAGACTGAGTGGACACCAAAAGTTGTCCATGCCTTTTTTTTTTTTTTTTTGGGATTAGTTAAAGTTGTCCAGGTTTAATATGTAGTAATAGTGGATAGACAACAAAGTTTCAATGAAGCAAGGATTACTAGATTCTAGAAAAAATTTCAACCATTGTGCACCCAGAAACATAGTGACTCATGTGCTTTCCATTAAGGGTTATAGTTCCTTAAGGCATCTAGAAAACAACTATCCTCCAACAAACAATGGCAACCCCCAAAACATAACATATTCTTAAACAAGTTAGGTAACTAATTTCTCAAGCGTATGATTCAATTTTTTTTTTAGCAGTACCTGCATAGTGTCTCTTCTTTTAAGCAAATATTCCCAGATTTGATCACAATGGCCAAGTGCATATGAAAACATGAAAATATATCTAATGCATATGAATAGCAGCTCCAAGGTTCAAATAAGTCAGGATCTGCTAATCCTTAAGAAAATATCAACAACCCAACACCTGAGTCATATGCATATGAAATGCATCTACTTGCCCACCCATCAAGCATCCAATGCACTAACATGCATGAATCTCAACCCATTTTCATCCAGTTAAATTGATTATTACAAATTGCAATTAATTATTAAAACCCAATACAAAGCACGTAGGACATAATGCACAATAACTATTTTGGGACAAACAATGATATATTTATAGTAATGATCTGGCAACAGATAAGATAACACAGATAGTCAAAAGTAATAAGCTGGCATACCTAGATCCCAAACTTCAAACTTTATGTTGTTATATTGAACTGTTTCCACATTAAA
Source organism: Camellia sinensis (assembly GCF_004153795.1). NCBI lineage: Eukaryota > Viridiplantae > Streptophyta > Magnoliopsida > Ericales > Theaceae > Camellia > Camellia sinensis. The sequence goes on along the minus strand of NW_021027581.1, from coordinate 669,588 downwards.
CCCAATTGCTGCATCAAATATATACACACAGAAATTAATCCACAAGTTCCAAAATAAGAAAATATGACACTTTAGAGTGAAGTATCAAACTTTCCACTTCTGAAAAAAAAAATGCAGTAAATCAACACTATAATTTTTAAATTAATTCAGCAAAAAAAATTTATGTACGAGTCACATCTGCATACGAACTCGTTAAAGTTGATCTCGAGAATCTAAATTCCATAATGACTTTTCAATTTTCAATTGATTGAAATGCAGCTTGTAGCTTCTTTATTTGCTGTTTCTTTATTCCATAAATCCCGTTTTTCTTGTAACCATCTTCAACATTTGTTATGAAAGATGGTTTATGATCTGGTCCATACCTCTCAACTACATAACTTGCTTGTCGGGGAAGGTATTGGCAACTAAATATTTTTTAGTCACCAAAAGTCCTATAAACAGCGACTAATATTTTTAGTCACCAAAAATAAAATTTTAGTCCCCAAAAATCTTATTTTCCGCTACTAAAACTTTGGTTGCTAAAACTTGAAGTATCTATGGTGACCAAAGTTTTAGTCACCAAAGGATTTTTTCATCTTTTCATCTTTTAATTTATTTTATTTTATTTTTTTTTAGCTACTAAATTCTTAGTCGCCTAAAGTCTGCTTTTATTTTAACTACTAAATATTTAGTAGTCGAAAGTTTTTCTCCATTTTATTTTTATTTTTAGCTACTAAATATTTAGTAGCCAAAAGTTTTTTTCCATTTTATAAATAAAATTATCTATATACGAATAAAACTAGCAACCATTCCACAATATACACACATTTCACTTTCAACCATAAAAAAAAACAAATCATATTTAACATCAAATTAATATTTCCAAAAAAAAATTCTATACAAATCAAGTATAATGCAATCTCAAAAATATAATTTCATACATAATAGAGTATTAAACAAAATTAATATCTAATTGTTAATTTGGAAAGAAACCAACTAACAAAAACACCAAAAACATAAAAAAAGTAAAGGCCGTAAAAATAAAATAAAAAAAAAAACAAGTGATGAAGCCAGCTGCAGTCCAACCCCCAAAGCAGTTACTGAAGCAAAGTCGAAAGCTGCATACATAAATTAATATAGATCGGTAACATAGATCACAAACAGTTGCTAACAAAAGATAGCACAAACAGATACCTAATTTTTATCCATCATCAATTCACTGATCAACGTTTCTCATTTTATTCTCAAACCAAGTAGAAAATAATTATATAGAGCAGAAATGAGAAGGCATACCAGAGTAATGACCATTCAAAAAATATATAGCATAATCAATAAGTTTCACCATTTACATTCTCTTGCATAAAGCCATATGTATATTGTGCACATTGAGTTAATCTTCTGGGAAACTGTTGACAGTTTCGAACATGCTTGAAGAATTAAAATATAGGTACATAAATTTTACCCATATGTATATTTAATTTAGGTGATTAAGACAGATACTAGAGCCAAACAAATACTAGAGCCAAGTAGGTGATTAATCCAACATGTATCATCATATTTGACCTTGCTAGTAAAATAACTAGAGCAAGGAGCCATGCCTGCATAATCAAGACAGTTAACTATGTCAAAATTAAAACACTGTGAAATAAAAATTAAATAAGAAAAAAGATAATAGCATTTAAAGAATAAAAGAACCAACTCAATTGCGGTAAAAACCACACTGCAAATGTTCGTAAACAGTAGTTCAAGACTGAAGGTTAACTAATGCAGTGCTGATACCAGGACCCATATAAATTTACAAATTCAGATTTATAATGTATTTAATTAAAAAAAAAAGGATTATCATCCATTAAATGCCCCATGCTTGGATCATCCAATAATAGATCCCCATAAACTACCCAATGATTTTGAGCATTTCCTGCATAATATTTTTAGAGCATTTCTTGCAAAATATAGGAGTTTTATGTATAGTTTTATGGTGAACTCAAATTACTAAATATGCTTGATGGGTGAATGTCCAATTACATATGTTGGATATATATTCGATACCCTTCTTCAAGTTTCGAGACACTTAGACACAAACCCGCACTTAACACCCATAATCAAGTCCATGTAACATAGACAAAAGCAAACCTTAAACAATTCTTTTACATTTACAATAAGTGCCTTTGTTTGAAGAACAACCATTGGGCCATTTTGATCATTTTTAGTGGAGACTGAGTGGACACCAAAAGTTGTCCATGCCTTTTTTTTTTTTTTTTGGGATTAGTTAAAGTTGTCCAGGTTTAATATGTAGTAATAGTGGATAGACAACAAAGTTTCAATGAAACAAGGATTACTAGTTTCTAGAAAAAATTTCAACCATTGTGCACCCAGAAACATAGTGACTCATGTGCTTTCCATTAAGGGTTATAGTTCCTTAAGGCATCTAGAAAACAACTATCCTCCAACAAACAATGGCAACCCCCAAAACATAACATATTCTTAAACAAGTTAGGTAACTAATTTCTCAAGCGTATGATTCAATTTTTTTTTTTTGCAGTACCTGCACAGTGTCTCTTCTTTTAAGCAAATATTCCCAGATTTTATCACAATGGCCAAGTGCATATGAAAACATGAAAATATATCTAATGCATATGAATAGCAGCTCCAAGGTTCAAATAAGTCAGGATCTGCTAATCCTTAAGAAAATATCAACAACCCAACACCTGAGTCATATGCATATGAAATGCATCCACTTGCCCACCCATCAAGCATCCAATGTACTAACATGCATGAATCTCAACCCGTTTTCATCCAGTTAAATTGATTATTAAAAATTGCAATTAATTATTAAAACCCTATACAAAGCACGTAGGACATAATGCACAATAACTATTTTGGGACAAACAATGATATATTTATAGTAATGATCTGGCAACAGATAAGATAACACAGATAGTCAAAAGTAATAAGCTGGCATACCTAGATCCCAAACTTGAAACTTTATGTTGTTATATTGAACTGTTTCCACATTAAACCCAATTGCTGCATCAAATATATACACACAGAAATTAATCCACAAGTTCCAAAATAAGAAAATATGACACTTTAGAGTGAAGTATCAAACTTTCCACTTTTGAAAAAAAAAATGCAGTAAATCAGCACTATAATTTTTAAATTAAAAATTTTATCAATTTGTAAATCATGAATCCGATGGTCTCCAATCCCCTGATCTTCTTGGCAAACAAAGAAAGATTATGCAAACAAAAAGAAACCAAGAATGAGTACCAACTTGGAATTATGAAGACAACTTCACCCATCTGAAGCTGATCTGCACAAAAAAATGAAATCGAGTTACTCAATTATCAAAATTGGGGAGAACCCAGTTGACAGAAAAAGGTAAGGGCAGAATCAAAGAATCATACCGAGAATTGTGGTTTTTCCAGCATTGTCAAGACCAAGAACGAGGATCCGAGCTTCTTTGTTACCAAAAAGCGAAGAGAACAATCGAGTAAACACAATCCCCATTTTTCTTCTCCCTTAGATGGAGAATCAAAAGGACCAATCAGATCTTTAAGATCCCCACAAGAAACCTCTGAATATTTTGAGAGAGAGAGAGAGAAAGAGAGCATAGGCGAGACGGAGCATCAATGGCGTAGAGTTCATCTCAGCGATGAAGCCTCTGGATCTCACGGCAGTAGCAATGGATCTGTGAAGATCGGAGGAGGAGGAGGCGGCGGCGTGAAAAGATCGGCAATACTCACAATGACGATGGCAATGGCGAAGGAGGAGGAGGTGCTCCGGTTTCCAGCGAAGGCGAGGAAGAGTGGCAGTGAGAGAAGGAGGGAAGAGGAGTAGCGGAGACGAGGAGGGAGAGGGACGCCGAAAATATATATATAGAGAGAGAGGCGCTGATTATTTTAGGGTTTGGTTTGGTACAATATATATATATATATATCATTTTACACAATTGACGACTAAAATACCTAATGGTCGCCAATTAATTTTTTAAATCCATTCAAAATTTGAAAGGTCTCTAAAATATATCATCTTTGGCGACTAAAGTATGTTTTGGTTGCCAAAGATAAAAGTAATTATTTTCTTTTATTCGGTGACTAAATAATTTTAGTAGCCAAACCTAACTCTACAGCGACTAAAAAAAAATTTTGTTGCTGAAAATAAATTTTTGGCGACCAAATTTTTAGCTGCCAAAGATAAAAATAATTTTATTTTTTCAATTCGGCGACGAAATCATTTTGGTAGCCAAAAAGACTCTACAGCGACTAAAAGAAAATTTTGTCGCTGAAAATATATTTTTGGCGACCAAAGTTTGATCACCAAAGATAAAAAAATAATTTTTTACTTTCCATTCGGCGACTAAATACTTTTAGTAGCCAAAACTCAATATACGGCGACTAAATTTTTTTTAGTTGCCAATTCTGGAATTTTTAGCAACTAATTTTTTTTTAGTCACCAATAATCAATATATGCCAACTAAAAAAAATTAGTAGCTAAATATTTTACTTTTGCCAACTAAAAAAATTATTAGTCGCGAATTCCCCAACTTTTGGCGGCTAAATTTTTTTTAGTCGCCAAATGTGCATTTGTTGTAGTGGAAACACTTGCTCAACGGGTCAAATCCTAATGAATTTGTAGGCACACACATGTAGAGAGTATTAGACAAAAAAAAAAACTTAATTTTTGTTTTCTTCTTTTTCTTTTGGACCATCCGATCATATACTCTTAACTCACAGAAATTGGAAAAAAACAAAGACTCAGTTTTATATATATATATATATATCAAATCCTAAATGTCGATAAGAAGAACTCAACTCAAACCCATTTGCAATCAACCTCACTTTGATACCATGTTGAAACTATAAGAGAATTTGGTTCCGATTAGGAACTCTCAATAGATTTATGGACGCTAGCAAGCATGGCAGACATTAAAAATAATAAGACATAACTCACTCATATGTTGAACATAGGCTTCTTAATTGCTATGTGTAGGAAGGTTTGATGTGAGCAGTGATTAAGAGAATAATTAGAGAGGCAAAACTATGTTAATGGTCTAATAAAGATAGAATGGTTGGAGGATGAGTTAACAAAACTCTAGGGAAGTTGGAGAATGAGCAGTTAGGTGAAGGTGGAACAAGTGGCTCAAGAAGAAGATAATGTCCCCCAAATTCCCAGGAAATCCACTTTTCGACATTGGGAAATGGCTCCTATTTATAGGCTTTTCCTTGGTACCAAAGGATACGAAGTGGCAAAATAAAATAAGGACATGTGTCCTTAAGAATCACATGGAATATTCTACCTTGGGCCACTAGGCTGAAGGTGCCATGTGTCCCTCTGCATGTACTGTGTACTATCTATTTGGCATAAATGCCTTAGCAAGTGCACTTGCGGTGGGAGTGTTTGCCGCTACAACTTGCCTCCTTGGCCTGAACCTCAGAGAATGCACTTGTGATGGTAATGTTTGTCACTGCACTAGCCTTTTTAGTTCAGTTTAGCCAAGACATGCATTCTTAGGATTTTATAGCCTGTTACCAGCCGTGTTTTCGTGTTCATTTCAACGAAGCCTCCACTCTTAGCCACCTAACCACAAACTCCCCAGCTTCCGAGGGCGAAGGCCACAACCAAGCGTACTATCAGCCATGCTGTGCCTTAGTACCAACCCCAAAGGGGCTTCCTTGGTCCTGCCTATGTGACCAAGGCAAGTCTATGACTTTGGTGGATGGAAAGTGAGTCCCTTGTACACGGGCTGCCCTACTCCCATCTTCGCAGAGTCACCGTGGTATACTGGTTTCTCTGGGCCAGCTATCAGCTCTAACTAGTAAGCTTTGGGGCTTGCTATCAGCGCTAGGCTAGTAATACTTTGGGGCCTGTTACCAATGCCAAGCATTAGCCTCTATTTGTGGAGGGAGAGCTTCTTTCAAAGGCTACTATCACCTTAGTGGGGTGTTCCCTTCGCAAGTTATGTAGTTGTCGCGGTGGTTATTTCCCGTGGCAAGTTCAAATGGTGGTGTCGACAATACTAAAGATGGTGGCTATTTCAGTCCTGCTATGCTTAAGCACTCGTGGAGACCACCCCTTCGACCCTACATCTTTAACTATCACAGAGTAGACTGCTGTCACCGCCCTTCAAAGTGCTTTTCACAAAGCATGAAAATATGGTTCTTTGTATGATCTAAAAATCGGAGAGGTACTTCTACAGAGGCCGAAGAGGGACAAGACAACATACCTTTCTTGGTTAATTATGACACCTTACCCATTCCAAAGTGATGTCAGACAACATCACTTTGGGTATGCCAAACCTACAGATGATGTTTTCGTTGATGAAGTTGGCCACTCCCTCGCCATCTGCTTTTCTTATTGGCATAACTTCTACCCATTTGGTACTGACTTCGGTCACTGCAAGTATCCATCTATGGCCTTTAGACTGTTGTGCTATAGGGCCTATTAAATCAAATACCCAAGTGTGAAATGGATAAGGTGTCTTGATATTGTATAGCTTGACTGTTGGCGCATGTATTAGATTCCCAAACTTCTGGCAAGATTGGCATCTTCTTACAAAGGTCTTGGTATCCTCCTTCATCGTCGGCCAATAATAGCTGAGGTGAATAAGGTGCTCGTACAGTCGCTGTCCTTCTTGATACGCTATCTTGTGGGCTTCCTTCAACACTTAATTTGCCTCATCTTTGATAAACATGCCAAAGGTACCCCTTCGAAGTTTCTCTAGTACAGCTTTCTTCTGTCAAGAAAGAAACGGGAGCCCTGCCTCTTAGCTCTAATTGCATCGGCTTTGTTCTCAGGCATTGTGCCATTTTCAAGATAGTCAATGTATGGCTGTTTCCATCCTTCACTGCTTAAGAAATGGCTTCTTATTCTTTAGGATGAGATTGGCATTTCACACATTGCCTCTGCAACTCAGTGCTTTTATTTTCCATCCCTACCCAGTAATACCCATGCCTTTGTATCCGTCGGTATAGGTTGATATCTCTGTCTCCGCAAGACTTAGCATGGATCTACTAGAGTCTATAAGTTGCCTCTTGTCCACCGACACACCTTGCTAACAGATTGTTACGGCCACGAAAATATAACTCTCCTCTGAAGAGCAAGACTGATGCAAGTTCTGTCAGTCTGATAGTTCTTTGGCCTGTTTTCAGTTGTTGGATTATGTCCTCTTTGCATCTCTCAACATCTTGCTCTGTACGTATCTCAGCTAATACTACTGGTGTTGTTCTTTTCTCGATGACGATGGCTATACTATCGTTTGGTATATCCACCTTTGCCCCAAGTGTAGCTAAGGCATTGGGAAAACACTTATGTGTTCAGGGGGTATGTTGCATCTGGACATCATCGAACTGAGTAAGTAACTTTTGAACTACGGTGCAGTATGGAGCCAAAAGAGGTTCCTTTAAGGCAAAATCACCAAGTGTTTGCTTTACGACCAACTTAAAGTCACCCTAGATTTTCAGTTTGCGGAGGCCTTTCTTTTGAGTGGCAATTAGGCCTAATATCAATGCCTCATATTCAGTCTCATTATTCGAACATTCAAAGTCAAGCTTGTATGATAAGTGGAATTTCTCTCCACTTTGAATTGTTAGTGTTACGCCAGCTCCACCTTTCTCGGTCCCAGAGGCTCCATTAAATTTTAGGTCCTAATAAGCCTCGATTGCTGCTGGTGATATCTGGACCACACTAAGTGGAGATATCTTTGCGGGTTCATGTTCGCTAGACAGGAATTGTGCTAGCAGGCCAGCAAGCGCTTGGCTCTTGATAGCCCTTGGTGTAATTTACATGATGTCATACTTTGCTAAGGCCAACATCTATCTCGTCATTCATCCAGTCAGAGCAGGCTTGCTCAGTAAGTTATAGATTGGGTCACTCCTGGTCACAACCTCAATCGAGTGTGCCAAAAAATAATGGCGTAACTTTTGCGCTGTGAAGATTAAGGCCAAACAATGCATTTCAATTGGGATATATCGTGATTCAGCACCATTGACTTTGCGACAGATGTAATAGACTGGCTTCTTAACGCTATTTATGTCTTAGAAAAGTAAAACTCCAATAGACCAACGTGTAGAGTTAAGGTAAAGTGGCAGAGTCTTCTTTTCAGGTTGTGGGTCAATCATTGTTAGTGGTGAGGTAAGTGCTTTCTTCAGCATATAAAAGGCCTGTTGTTGTTTTTGTCACCATTCAAACTTGTGATTTCCTTTCAGCAGTGTCCCAAAGGAAAAGGCTATCGTAGCAAGGGCTGAAATGAACCACCTGAGGTATGACGCTTTGCCTAGGAATTTCTTCAAGGCTTTTTGAGAGTGTAGCAGTGGCATCTCTATGATTGATTTGATCTTATCTCCGTCTACGTCAATCCCACATTAGTGTACCAAGAACCATGGAACTTTCCTGCGGTAACTCTGAAAGCACATTTGAGAGGGTTCATTTAAGCAGAATTTCTAACAACATTGAATTTTTTTCCTCAAGTCGAGGAGGTACCAGTTCATTTCAGTAGATTTTACCATTAGATCATCCATATACACTTCTATTTCATGATGTAACATATCATGGAATATTGCAGTCATAGCTCGTTGGTAGGTTGCCCCCGCCTTCTTCAAACCAAAGGGCTTCATCATGTAAAAAAAATTTCCCAAGGGCCTTCTGAAAGCTGTCTTTTCTGCATCTTCTGGTGCTATCTTTATCTGATTATAGCCACTGAATCTGTCTAGAAAGGACAACATTTGATGGCTTACAGCAGAGTTGACAAGGGTGTCGACATGGGGCAACGGGAACTCCTCTTTTGGGTAAGCCTTATTCAAGTCACGAAAATCTACGCAGATCCTGATCTAGCCATTCTTTTTCTTCACAAGCACAATATTTGCTAACCAAGTTGCGTACTATGTGGGCTCGATGAACTTGGCCCTCTGCAACTTCTTGACCCCTTCCTTAACCTTTGTTTCAAGATCAGGATGGTATTTTCTGGCATGCTGTGTTTTAGGCCTGGAGTTAAGAAAAGTGTCAAGGTGATGGGTGACAAGAGATGGGTCAAAGCCAGGCATCTCATCATATGTCCAAGCAAAGACATCATTGTACCGCTTCAGCTATGCTACAAACTCTAACTTAGCTGTTGGAGTCATTGTACTACTGATTAACAGAGGCTTGCTCTACCCTGGTAAGTCGCTGAGGTTTACCTTAGCAAGTACCTCTTGTTGCGGCTTAAGCCTATCTTGCATGCACTCTGGAGTTGCTTTAGACGTCTTAACCAACCCTTGTTGAGACTCGTCGCCATCACATTGAATTGTCTCGGGGCTATCCTCCCAAGGTATGAAGTTTGGCCCTTAAGACTGTCATAACTAATAGACTGTTTTGCCACCATCGCGAACTTTAACAATCTTTGGCAAGGTTTTTGTAGACTTGCTACTCATCTTTTGCCCACTACTTGCTGGGGTAGCCTCTTCATCTCGAATGTTTTCCCACTTTGGCAATTTTACACCTGTAACTTTGGCAGTCCTTGGGATTGCATATGTCGACAGTTCAGTAAAGAAGACTGCATCAAAATAGTGTGCCACCTCTACTCCGAATGGCTTTTCAAACGTATTTATGGTCACTGTTCGCTTTCCCAGTTTTGTCTTCACACATTGGTGATAACTCAACACGATAGCTCCATATCGGTGCATCCAAGTTCTACCAAGTATCATGTGTTAATTTGTATCTGCTTCAATCACATGGAACTTAGTTACGGCGCGGATCTCACCAACTACTAAGTCCACTACAACGTAGCCCTTAGTAACTTTTTTCTCACCATCAAAGCCCGTTATAGTAATGGGTTGGCAAACCACCCTAGACTCTGGAATACTAGTGTTTGCAAAAGTGTTGGTACTGATGTTGTTTATGGATGCTCCGCTATCAAGGAAAGCACGCTTGAACTCTACATCATTGATGTAAGTTGTGACGAAAGGGGACAATTATGGGGGAACGGATATGCTCTGTCCACTTTTGAAAAAGTAATGGATTGATAGTCTTCTGGGATATGCTGAGGCGCATGCTCCTTAGCCTCAACAACTTCAGCATGATGCACTTTAGAGATGTTGATGAGGGCCTTTGTCGCCTCCAACCTGGCGGCCTGGCTCAGCCCCAGTTGATCAAAGAAGCTACGAAACCTAACAGAGTTTCGTAAGGCCTGGGCATGAGTATCCGTTGTTAGTTTTCTCTCCATAGGTACTGTTTCAGGGAGCTGGCTCATTGCAATTTCTTCTAACTCATCATAGTAGGACGCCATGTGCACTTGATCACACACAGGCCTAAGATACCCAATTATATGTGCATTCTTCCCCTTCTCCTTGTGGTTAGGGTAGGGGTCATTTCTTACATCATGGTTACCCTTATCTTTGAATTTCAACTCATTTGCAGCAACTTTCTTCTTGAAGATACTTTTGAAAGTCTATCAATCCCTAGTGGGGTGTCTGGTGGCTCTATGATAGATGCAATAATCTGGCTTTCTTTGTCCTTCTTAGTTGGGGGTACATTAATCGGAGGTAAAGTGAGTTCATCGTCGGCTACCCATTCTTTAACCAATGCCTTGACATTCTCGAGGTTGCAAGGGTATGGGTTTCTATCCTCGTAACTCTTCCTTTTTTGAGAAAACGATGCTTCTCATTGCCAGCAGCTGCCTCCTACAGAGGTTACTGGAGCAACTCTGCTACTGTGAGGGTAATGGTGACTTTCGCGAGATCGGTGCAAGGGGCCTGTGGTACTAAGTTTTCTAGCAGCTTTGATCAAGGTTGAAAATGTGGGCAGATTATGGTTTACCAAGAAGATTTTGTAGTTGCGTATGGCACCTTCCACACATTTGTTGACTAAGTAGGCATCATCCATTGGTTCATAACAGTTAATGGCCTTATCTTGGAACTATTTGACATAGTCTAATATATCTTCACCTTGTTTTTGGACATCTCGCCCAAGTGTGAGGGTTGTGACTTTTTTTCGGACTTGAAAGAACTTTGTGTGAAACTTGTTCACCATCCCTTTCCAACTCTTGATCGAGTGAGGGGCCAAGTTCACATACCAGTTGTAAGCTGTTTCGGTGAGTGATTGGAAAACTCCCAGAGGCGTAGAGGGTGGTCACTACCATGGACGCCAAAGGTCGTAATGAACCCTTCATTGCCACCACCACCGTCACTTAACAGAGTTTTGTAAGGCTTGGGCATGAGTATCCTTTGCTAGTTTTTCCTCCGTAGGTACTATTTCAGGGAGTTAGCCCGTTGCAATTTCTTCTAACTCATCATAGTAGGATGCAATGTGCACTTGATCATGCATTGGCCTAAGATACCCAATCATATGTACATTCTTTCCTTTCTCCTTGTGGTTTGGATAAGGATCCTTTCTTACATTACGGTTACCCTCATCTTTGAATTTCAACTCATTTGCAGCAACTTTCTTCTTGAAGATACTTTTTAAAGTCCAGCAGTCCCTAGTGGGGTGTCTGATGGCTCTATGATAGACTCAATAATCAGGGCATTCTTTATCCTTCTTGGTTAGAGGTACATCAACCGGAGGTAAAGTGAGTTCACCGTCGGTTACCCATTCTCTAACCAATGCCTTGGCATTCTCAAGGCTGCAAAGGTATGGTTTTCTATCCTCGTAACTCATTTTCTGAGAGGACAATGCATCTCCTTATGAGCGGCTTCCTCCTACGAAGGTTACTGCAATAACTCTACTACTACGAAGGTAGTGGTGACTTTCTCGAGATTGGTGCAAGGGGCCTGTGGTGCTATGTTTTCTAGCTGCTTCGATCAATGTTGAAAAGGTAGGCAGATTATGGTTTACCAAGAAAATTTTGTAGTCATGTATGGAACCTTCCACACATATGCTAACTAAGTGGGCGTCATCCACTGGTTCATGACAGTCAATAGCCTTATCCTGGAACCGTTTGACATAGTCTAATATATATCTTTACCTTCTTTTTGGACATCTCGCCCAAGTGTGAGGGTTGTGACTTTTTCTTGGACTTGAAAGAACTTCGTGTGAAACTTGTTCACCATCTCTTCCCAACTCTTGATCAAGCTAGGGGCCAAGTTTACATAACAAATGTATGCCTTTTTTGTAACGCCCCGAAAATTGGGCAGGGTATATCTATTTATGCTACAAAACCCACCAGGTAGACAAACACATAGATATAGCTAACTATTCCATACATCCATTTCCATTAAATCCCAAATGCCAAATACATGCTATTCACATCTCAATGCCCCAGTTCCAATCCCAAGCATAGATTTTACAACAAGTATGAAATGGAAGCCAAACAGATAATAAGTGCCCTACAGGCATACAAATTTATCCAAGAACATTCTTGGTTACAAAAAATGGAGTTTCAACTCAACGTAAATATAGCCCTGGGCATACATTCAACAAATAACAATAAAACAAAAATGAAACCTCAGCTCCGAGTCCTCCCAAGTCAAT
>NW_021027581.1:631731-657001 GCF_004153795.1 Camellia sinensis | reverse complement strand
TGCAACTTTATGCCAAACGCAATCCGTGTGCATTGTTGGTAATTAAATAAGATTGCAAATACAAATAACAGTTGCAGCAAAAAGTCAGCGACGAAACGTAGCTGGACTTTTACAACGAATTGACATTTACAAAAACAATAGGAAGGTGACATTATTACATGCTACAATCCTACAAACGCGAAACAATCACAAGCCCATTACGACCATTCAATACAACGTGTGGATAGCAACCCAACCATGTGTTTCCATCATAGTGTATTATAGAGAATACAGATTTGGACACTTACCATTTTTTGTCGAGTGTTGTCTGGCCCTTATATTTCCTTGAATTGTTGCTGGCTGCATGCCAGCATGGTGAATCTTATCATCACTAAATCTTAAATATGAATACATATATATATATATATATATATGCAAGTTTTTATGTCAAGCTGGCCCCGAAATTGGCATAAGACACCTTTCATACATTTGGGACTGAATCGACACCAATTTAAACATTTTCAGACATGCGGAACGAAACTAATTTCAAACATCACAAACTGAACTTCGACAAGGTGCGTAATTTCAATACGAAAAATGTAATTCCAGATTGTCAAAATAAACAACTAGTACCTGTAACAAATGAATGGTGCAACTGGCCGCTTTCGACAAGAGCCAGCGATAGTGTCAGACATTTGGATATGTTGTTCGGCATTTGTCTTCAATCTTTTCCTTCCCCTTATGAAAGAGCAAATCATACAAATTAGATGGAAGGGAAAATTACAGGGGTGGTGTACACATTTTTTCCGTTGTCTAAATTGAATCGATGCACTTTAAACTCCCTCAATTCTAACACTCCATTTTAAATTTCCTGGACAATTTGGTCAAATTGCTAATACCTTTTGTGATTTTTATAACAAATATTGTAATGTCAATTTCCAGGACAATTTGTCAATTGATTTTTATAACAAATAAGTGGTTTGGAAATACTCTTCAGATCATGGGGGACGCTCGTGATCCTCAGCTAGCCACCTGAAAAGGAATGAACACTTCGGTCGGGGGTACCAGAATTGGCACTCCGATGGATAAGTCAGTGTATACTCTCTTGATTGCTTGTATTTTAAGTTAAGCATAATAGTTCTCACATACCTCTCTTTGGTTGTTGTTCTTCTATTTATATACACTCTTGGTCTTCTAGGTAGGGCCGCTCTTGATTTGTCATGTACTTACTCACTCAGCCCTCCCCATTTAATCGGCCCCCCTGCTTGGCTTATTTGGCATCTGAAACAGCAAGGGCGGGGCCGAATGCATACTATACACCGATTGGGAATTTATACATTGCCTATCCGCGTCTGCAATTATTCGGCCACCACAATTGCCCCCCGAACACCCCACTAACTCTGTTTAGTTGGCGTGTTTGGTTTCGATCTTGAAAAGTCAAAAATTCTGCGGTTCACCTCATTCCAAAGCGTGTCAGAACGCACAAGTTTTCTAGTCATCATTACGAGTTCCCGCCTCTTCGTACACTTCCTCCATTTAATGTGATTTAAAACTTTGTCTCTTCGAATGTATACTTTGAATACTCAAGATTTTTTGGTTCACCTTCTAGTACAACTCCTCCATCTCGCATCCTCTGCAGCTCTCTTCTGTCTCTCATTATCCCTTTCGTTCCCTGCAAGTTCTCTTCTCTTTCACTCCCAATATCATTTTCTCGTTTACTATTAGTTTTGTATAACCCTTAGGCTGAATACGATGGCAAGAAATTTGAAAGCACTTCTCTCTCCAGACCGAATTTCCAGCTTCTGACGCCATTGTTCCATCCCTGATGACGTTCACCTGTCACTCATGGAAGATAGCACCACCGATATGCAGACGACCGATGAGAGCACAATCATTTTTCCTCTCCTACCAATTATTGAAGGCGGCGTCCGTTTTCCCCTTCATTCGTTTTTGAGAGCCGTTTTTTTACATTGGGGCCTAATCCCTTCCCAGCCTAACATGAATTTCTTTCGCATCGTAATGGGGATCACAGAGTTAAACCGTCATCTTAGGATTAACCTAGGCATTCCTACAATTCGGTTTGCTATGTCATAGCTAAGTCCACTGGCCGTCTAGGACGCTATTTTCTTAGGGCCAAGGGCACCGATCATCATTTAGTGAGCATGCTTGCCAACTCTAGCAAGCGTGTTGATGACGTGATGGTCGTTGTTCGAGGCAACTGGGAATTCAACGAGGGTGAAGATCGCCTGGATTCCGTGCCAAGGCAAAAAGGCGATCCAGGTGGCCATATAGCTTATTCTAGTTGCTTATATTTTCGCATGTGCATTCGGCTCTCCTTTCATGTACTTACCATTTTGTTTGCGCAGGCAACGCGTTGAAGAAAGTGTTGGTTTCGGCCGACGACGCTGTTCTTGCAGATATTGAAACCGCTCTGCAATTCGTTGGCCGTCCAAATCTTCAGAAGCAAGGAAGGGCGGCCCATATTCTCTTGCGCTACGCACTGTCCTATGCAACATTTTCGGCAGCAGACCATATACCAGTTCTAAAAGTTAAAGATCATCTTACAGCCCTTATCTTCCCCAGCTTTAAACACTTGAAGAAGATCGGTTTAGAAGCCTCTGATTCGGAACAGACAGAAGAATAGGTAACTGATTAGATCGTCGAGGACCCGGACCAATTGGGAATCGAGGTAGACGAAGCATTCAATTCAGTATTTAAGGAGGCTAGACTAAATTTGTCCGACCCTTCATCCACATCCGGTCGAGGGGACGTCTTTGAGGACATTTTTACAAACTTAGGAGATCTCCCCGGCACTTACCCAGAGGATATGGCTGGGGGATCACTTCAGCAACTTGCACGGAAGAGGAACACCGAGAGGATGGCCGCCAGGCGGAGGGCCGAGGCAGTCCGGTTGAAAACTCCACCCGTCGCGGTTGCTCAGTCCACACCGGCAATGGAGGTTGAATTTACTCCTCCAAGTATTGCGGAAGACACGGCTCACCTTGAAAGGGTCGAGATGGTGGAGGTGGGGCAGGCCAATGAAGGTGAACAAAGGGGCGAGAAGCGCCCAACCAATCGAGAGGCTGAGTGCGAAGAAGACCAAAGCGATAAACGGCCTCGAGCTGAGGAGTCGAATTTGGTCATTCCATTCATGATTCAACCAAGGATTAGAAATATGTCGATCTCTTCAGACTCCTTAACTTTGAGGGACCTGGCTGTGGCCTTGAGCATGGCCTCCTCGATATCTTTGCCAGTCGACAGAGCTGTATTTCGAGCGGAGCCAGACCTGATGCTAATTGTTTCGGCCGCTCAGTCGGCCCTTTCGGTATGTTACTTGTCTTATCTACAATCTTTCGTCTTTACGCATGCACGTTTGTAGATCTCTAATTATTTGTTTACCGTTTCTTTGCTTTGTAGGCAGCAGGCAGGATAGTCGAGATCGGCTGCCGTCAGCACGACGCCATAGAACAGATCGGCCTATTGAAAGCCAAAATTGAAAATGAATAGAAAAAGGTTGTGGCGGTGTCACAAAGGGCCGATTCTGAGGTAGTGCAGGCAACAACTGAATGTGCTAGAGCTAACTCTAAGGCCGAGTGGGCCAGAAACTTCGATCAGTTGAGGCTTGCCGCCGAGGAAAAGGCAAAGGCCAGCGAGGAGGAGCTTAAGTTAGCCCAAGAGGCAATCACCAAGCTGGAAGCCAACTTAGAGGAATCGAAGAAGGCTAGGGAAAAGGCCGACTCCGAGACTTCTAAAGCGTTCCAAGCTGGGCAAGAGGCCACCTTAGAAAGCTACGCAGAAGAAGTACCGAAGTTTAAGAATCGGGGCTTCAAACACGGCTCGGTCAAAGCCCTCGCTACTGTGAATGTGGCATTAGCACAGCCGATTCTGTACGAGTAGGTGGACGTTGACCCACTAGCGTCTGACCCTGAGGAATGATTAAGGCGTTTTTTTCGTTTTTTGTAGGCATCTTAGATGTACAGTTTTTGGTTAGTTGATTTTCATCTTTTTTGGATTTTCATGTGTAAAATGTTCGTTGTTAGTGCCCAATTTATGAATGAAAATTTCCTATGCTCATATTTTTTGTTATATGAGTACATATTTAAAAGAATCAGCAACTAGAACAAAATGTCAAGAGTACGTGAGATGGAAAACTTATTAGCCAATTAAATTAATGAAGTTGATTGATGACTGAATAAAATGAATTCATAAGGTGCTGATTGATCAGCTCATAAGGTAGCTAGGGTACATAAGCCGATTAGCTTGACGAATCTGCCCTTGCCTTAGCTGGTTCATGAACTAGAATGCCGAATAGCGGAGGTTCACGAACTAGAATGCCGAATTAAATAAACTTATGAATATTGTACTGATAAATCGATTCATGGAGCGACTGGGGCACTAAAGCCGACTAGATTGATGAATCTGCCCTTGCCCCAGCTGGTTCATGAACTAGAATTAAATAAACTACTGATAAATCGATTCATGAAGCGACTGGGGCACTAAAGCCGACTGGATTGATGAATCTGCCCTTGCCCTAGCTGGTTCATGAACTAGAATTAAATGAACTTATGAATATTGTACTGATAAATCGATTCATGGAGCGGCTGGGGCACTAAAGCCGACTAGATTAATGAATCCGCCCTTGCCCCAACTGGTTCATGAACTAGAACACCGAATAACGGAGGTTTGTGGGGCGGCTGGGGTAAATACGCCGATTATATTGATGAAACTACCCTTTCTCCAGCTGGTTCATGAACTAGAAAGCCGAATTAAATAAACTTAAGAATATTGTCCTGATAAATCGATTCATAGAGAGGTTGGGCACTTATGCCGACTAAATTGATGAATCTGCCCTTGCCCCAGTTGGTTTATGAACTAGAACACCGAATAATGGAGGTTCGTAGGGCGGCTGGGGCAAATATGCCGATTATATTGATGAATCTGTCCTTGCCCCAACTGGTTCATCAACTAGATCGCCGAATAACAAAGGTTCGTGGGGCGATTGGGGCACATGACTCAATTCGCGCCGGGCTGTTGAGGTTTTAATATTAATGAGATCGGCTTAGAGGTGCTGCCCCTTTAGAGAATAAATGGGCGTGTACTTCATGCATGAAGGTCCTATTTATATGCTCAGAGTCAGTAACTCAGTCTAGTTCTTGGAGGAAGGTCAAACAAGTGTGAATGTCAAATAGGCTTTTCTTCAACAGTAGAGGAGAAGCGAGGACATTAGCTGAGCTAGGAGGAGATATGAGTCGAAGTGGTGAACCTTCGCGCACGGGAAGTAGCACTTCGAGGGATCGGGAGAGACACCAATCTACTTGTTGTTGAAGTAGGTCGCCCAGGAGGGACAAGCAGGCACAGGGCAGATATCCTCAACCCCATTCTAGAAGGGAATTCGATGCGACTCCACGCCTATTCAGTTTTGCGGACTTTGTAAGGAATAGACCAATGACAGAGGTGGATTCGATCGTTCGAGATCCAAATGTGGCAGTCGAGTTCGCTCGATAGATTTTTCCACCCGAAGTCCAGCAGTCGATGGTAGGTCGGCAGGATTTCGAAGTGTTTCGTGAAGGCGTTCATGGGGCGGTGAAGGGGCTGTACACCGCTTATGAAATTGGCATGCGTCTTCACGCCGCTCGGCGGGATATAGAGCAGAGAGATGAATGTATTCAGAAGTTAGAAGCTCGCGCGGAGAAGGCCGAGCATGAGCTAAGGAAAATCAAGTCTGCCGAGTCTCAATCGGCCAGCTATCCCAACACGGTTGTGGAAGAGAGGGTGACTCAAAGGCTGATAAGTAATGCTATTGCCGATCGGAACACGGCTAGCATGTTTGCGATTGAGACTGCGAGGACCACGGCCTATGAAAAAGGCTTCCATGATGGCCGAAAGGTCGAAATATAGAAGACCATGGAGAAACTCGCCAAAGAAGTTTGCCGATGTGAAAATCGTGGGTTTAAGCACGGTTGGATCAAGGCACTTCAGCAAGCTGAGGCTCTCCAGGCAACAAGTGTGAATTCTGCGCTGCCGCTGTACCAACAAAATGATTTCCCCTTTTCCGCTTTCGAAGTTAAGAAGAGTGATGATGAGGGAGACGCCGAATAAAAGTAGACCTTGTAATGCTCATGTAAATTGAATATGAAATTATGTATTTATTGGCTAATTTTAATAAAACACTTTGTTTTCAATTTGTGGCATACTTTCTATTTATATTAGTACACTTAATGCCAATTGATTTATCTAAAGACACATTTTATTTTGAATGTTCGCACGTTTTAGCCTACGTTTATACGACTTGTCCTATTCCATTTTGAATATTTACATGTTTCAGCCTTTGTTTATATTGCTTGTCCCATTTCATGTTGAATGTTTGCATGTTTCAACCTATGTTTATATGTCATGCACTAATGGGGCTCCGAATTCGGAGACTTGGCCAATCGTGATATCTACGAAGAACGCTCCAAATCCGGAGTCTTATTCGGCCCAAACGTGACCTGCACAGATGGGGCTCCGAATTCGGAGACTAATCTCGGCCAATCATGATATCCACGAAGGGCGCTCCGAATCTAGAGGCTTAATCAGCCCAAAAGTGTCCGACAGTAATGAGGCTTCGAATTCAGAGACTTGGCCAATCATGATATCAATGAAGGGCGCTCCAAATCCAGAGGCTTATTCGGCCCAAACGTGACGTGCACAGATGGGGCTCCGAATTCGGAGGCTTTTTCTCTTGGCCAATCGTGATATCCATGAAGGGCGCTCTGAATCTAGAGGCTTAATCGGCTCAAAAGTGTCATACACTAATGGGGCTTCGAATTCGGAGACTTGGCCAATCGTGATATCAACGAAGGGCGCTCCGAATCTGGAGGCTTATTCGGCCCAAACGTGACATGCACGGATGGGGCTCTGAATTCGGAGGCTTTTTCTCTTGGCCAATCGTGATATCCACGAAGGGCGCTCCGAATCCGGAGGCTTAATTGGCCTAAAAGTGTCGTGCACTAATGGGGCTCCGAATTCAGAAACTTATCTTGGCCAATCGTGATAGCCACGAAGGGCGCTCTGAATCCGTAGGCTTAATCGGCCCATAAGTGTCGTGCACTAATGGGGCTCCGAATTTGGAGATTTATCTTGGCCAATCGTGATATCCCAAACGTGACCTGCACGAATGGGGCTCCAAATTCGAAGGCTTTTTCTCTTGGCCAGTCGTGATATCCATGAAGGGCGCTCCGAATCTGGAGGCTTATTCGGCCCAAACGTGACTTGCACGGATAGGGCTCCGAATTCGGAGACTTATCTTGGCCAATCGTGATATCCACGAAGGGCGCTCTGAATCTTGGGGCTTAATCAGCCCAAAAGTGTTGTCCACTAATGGGGCTCCGAATTCGGAGACTTATCTTGGCCAATCGTGATATCCATGAAGAGCGCTCCGAATTCGAAGGCTCAGTCGGCCCAAATGTGACCTGCACGGATGGGGCTCCGAATTCAGAGGCTTTTTCTCTTGGCCAATCATGATATCCACGAAGGGCGCTTCGAATCCGGAGGCTTTTATCGGAACACTTTTGAACTGGGATCTTTGCATTACAAAAGTGGAATGTGTACATGTTGAACCATTCAAAACTAGTATTGTTCCCCACAAGTTGGGTTTAATGATAGAATTTACGGCAAGTGCATTGAATTCCAAGGTCGTGGGTACCACTCCTTCCAGACATGTTTCTCTGACCGATTATGCCCCTACTTCCTGCGATCGAATAGACCTAATTCAGGGCCGTCCAGTTAGGACCCAATTTTTTCCATCAGCTGGTTTCCTAGCACGAAAGTTTACTTTCTTCAGGACCAACTCTTCACTGCGTGGTATTAGCGGCGTAGCTGAACCTGATTGTAACGACTTAGCAAGTTGCTGCTGGTACCGTGCCATGGATACAAGGGGCACAGTTTTCTCTTCGTTCCTCAATCAGAATCAAATCAAGGCTTTAGCATCATGTCATTTCGGCCTATTCATCAAAAACTTTCGATTTTCCAAGCGTTGGGGAGCCGATTTCCAATGGTTATGATTAGCCTGGTGTAGACACCCCATTTTTTCGACCGGACCTTAAGGACTCAGACGTCACCAGTGAGCACTCGGTGATTTTTGCCATATCTGTGCCTTCAGAAGTTGCAGAAGTTCCTGGCTGCGAGCCCTGCCTCCGACTTCCGAACCCTCTTCTTGTGGCCTTGCCTCGGTTTGCGAACCCAGACTCGGTTTCTCTGTTTCTTTTCCTGAGGGAGGAAGAGTCCTGTAGACCATCTCTTAGTGCCGGTGGGCCTACATTTTGTGGGCCGCGGGCCCAGTTTGCCCATTTCGGAGTCCGGTTCCCGATTTTCGGAGCCGTCAGGCCGTGTGCCTCGGTATCTGGGACCGCTTAACCATCTCCTATGCTCCAGTTTTTGGCATACTTCTTTTATTTGCTCCCTTTTGAGGGACACTGGGGTCTGAGAAACCCACTTCGTGGCCGAACGCCACTTTCGGTGCTTAGCAGCCCATTTTCGGGACCCCGAACTGCGTGTTTTGGCCCCCGAGGGTTCGTTTTGCATCAGTTTGGGCTCTTTTTTGGTGGAGACCTTATTTTCACTGTTAGAAAGCTTGTAGGAGGGTGGGAGGCCAGCAATTTTGCTGAAAAGCCAACTTCTTTTTGGTCAAAAGTGGTTCAGCATGAATCCGGGAAGGAGAAAAATCTGCGCGGCTTCACCGAAACGGGCGTAACTCTTTGCACAAGAGGAATTGAGATATGAGGCCACCACCATTCGAAAGCTTACTTCCAGGGCTTCATTTTCCATTCAAGAATATCCCAAGTCCAAGTCCGGGGGGGAGAGATGTGGTTGGTTGAAGTCCGCTTGGACCGAATCTGCGCGGCTTCACAGAAAAGGGCATAACTTTTTCTACACTAGGAATTTTAATGCAAGGTTTGCGCCATTGGAAAGCTAACTTCTGGGGCTTCATTCTAGGGGTGTCTGGCCACTTTTTCTGGCCGAACGGCCACTTTTTTCCTTTGACCTAGCCGGCCGGCTAGGAGAAGTGGCCGGCCGGCCACCTGCAGCCAAAATGTCAGGCCGGCCTGCTTCTTCAGGTTGAGTACATTCCAGCTGTGCCTTGGTTATCCCCCAAAAATATCTACATCTGGGGGACCCTTTTGGAGGGAAAAAAGGCCTCATTTTCCCTCCACTTTGGCTAGACTCTTCTCTCCATCTCTTATCCATATAGAGAGCCTCCCAACTCTAGAAAAAGGGTTACAAGAGTTGCTTGGAGGAGATAGATACATATCACCCCATTTCCTTCAAGTTTTGGGCTCCATTTCTTCATCATCTTCAAGCTCTACCATCACCACTCCATTCCAGCAGCAAAGGAGGGGATTCCAGCAGCTTAGAGTCACCAAATCTGGTCCAAGAAGCAACAAAAGTGTTGGTCTTCAAAGGTAAGTCCAATTGCCCTCTTTTCTAGCTCATTTTGGCACCATCTTTAAGCCATACATGCTTGCTGAGTTGAGCTCCGACCAAAAATGGAAGTGGCCTTCTTTTAAACTCATTTTCTTGTTTCATTAAGGGCTCAACCCTGTTTGAGGCCCCCATATTGCACTTGCTTCAATATCCCCTTGTTTGTCAATTTTCTTGCATGCTTTGGCAACCCATTATGCTTCCATTTTTGGGCATTTTACAGTTCTGTAAATAGGATTCTTTTGAGCCCCTCTTCAACATTGAAGAAGGGCTCATCACTGTTTGGGACCTCCATATGTCACTTCATGTTATATCTCTCTTTTGGTCCCCATTTTTGCATGCTTTGGCAGCCTATCATGCTTCTGTTTTTGGTCTTTTTACAGGCCTAGAAATAGTCTTATTTTGACCTTCTTAACATGTTTCATTAAGGGTCTTTGGCTGTTTGGTGAATCCTTTGCATACTTTGTGTTATAGCCTCTTTTGAGCCTCATTTTTCATTGCATTTCTAGCATGTTTGTATACTGTTTTGGAGTTTTTACAGTTCTGTAAATATGCTTATTTTTGGTCCCTCTTCAATATTGTAGAAGGGAATTTTTCAGTTTGGGCTGTGCATATACCACTTGCCTCTTTGGCCACCTTTTGGCCCTTTTTCTTGCATAAAAGCTTAGCCATGTCTATGTTTGTTTTTGGGTTTTTTACAGTTCTGTAAATGTGCTTATTTTTGGTCCCTCTTCAATGTTGTAGAAGGGAATTTTTTAGTTTGAGTTTTACATATACCACTTGCTTCATAACCTCATGTTTAGGGCCATTTTTGCATGCCATTGTTGCCCTATCTTTGCTTGCTGTTTGGCCATGCTCTGTACTAGTAAAATGCTAATTTTTGGGCTGCCTTGCTTCTGTCTATTCATTGCATATCCATATTGTGCATGTTTGGTATAGCTATAGGCCATTTCGGGTCCTAAAATTCATGCTTCGGGACTATTCCATGCATCGGGTGTGTTTTCGCCTCACTTCGGGGCTGTTTTCCCCCACATTTCATTGATGAAAATCCATTAGCATGCTTGCATATCATTTTCCATGCCATTGCATTGCGTATGCCATTGCCTCGGTTTGCGTGCCCGTGTGCATGCATTTCGAGACATCTCATTTTCATAGCATTATGCATGCTAGGCTGTATCTTAGTCAAATGGTGACCCAACGGCTAATAAGTCATGCGATTGCCGATCGAGATACGGCTAGCATGTTTACAATTGAGACTACTAAGTCCAAGGCTTATGAAAAAGGATTTCACGATGGTCGAAAGGTCAGGATAGACAAGACCAAAGAAAAACTCGCCAAGGAGGTCTGCCGATGTGAAAATCGTGGATTCAACCACGGTTGGATCAAGGCACTTCAGGCTGCGAACGCTCTCCGGGCAGCAGGCGTTGATTCGGCGTCACCGCTATATCAAGGTCATCATTTTCCCTTTGCGACCTTCGAAGTCGAGAAGAGTGATGACGAGGGAGATACCAAATTAAACTAGACATTGTAACGCCCCAACGCAGATTAGGAGCAAATTATGTATTTATTGGTTAATGTAATAAAACACTACTTTAATTGTTTGCATATTTCAATTTATGTTTATACATTCTGTGCCAATCGATTAATTTAATGAAACATTTTATTTTAAATGCTTGCATGTTCCAACTTTTGCCAATTATGCGTGTGCGTTTTAATCGTAATATTCACGAAATGCGCGCTGAATCCAAGGCCTTTATCTAGGCCAGTCGTGAGAAGCACGAAGAGCACTCCGAATCCGAAGGCTCATTCGGCCCAAACATGACTTGCACGGGTGGGGCTCCAAATTCAGAGATTTTAATTTGGCCTATAGTGATATCCACGATGGGTGCTCCAAATCCGAAGCCACGAAGGGCACTCCGAATTCGGAGGCCTTTTCGGCCCAAAAGCGTCATGCGCCGATGGGGCTCCGAATCCGGAGACTTTATTTGGCCAGACGTGATATCCATGAAGGGCGCTCCGAATTCGGAGGCTTAATCGGCCCAAAAGCGTCATGCGCCGATGGGGCTCCGAATCCGGAGACTTTATTTGGCCAGACGTGATATCCATGAAGGGCGCTCCGAATTCGGAGGCTTAATCGGCCCAAAAGCGTCATGCGCCGATGGGGCTCCGAATCCGGAGACTTTATTTGGCCAGACGTGATATCCATGAA
The DNA here is from genome assembly GCF_004153795.1 of Camellia sinensis. Lineage (NCBI taxonomy): Eukaryota > Viridiplantae > Streptophyta > Magnoliopsida > Ericales > Theaceae > Camellia > Camellia sinensis. The sequence continues at coordinate 645,354 of NW_021027581.1, read as the reverse complement.
GGGCGCTCCGAATTCGGAGGCTTAATCGGCCCAAAAGCGTCATGCGCCGATGGGGCTCCGAATCTGGAGACTTTATTTGGCCAGTCGTGATATCCACGAAGGGCACTCCGAATCCGGAGGCTTTTATCAGAACACTTTTGAACTGGATTTTGCAGTGAGTAAACAGGAATCTGTGCATTACAAAAGTGGAATGTGTACATAGTGAACCATTCAAAACTAGTGTCATTCCCTACAGGTCGGGTTTAATGATAGAATTTACGCAAGTGCGTTGAATTCCAAGGCCGTGGCAGACTCCTTCCAGACATGTCTTTGAGCCGATATGCCCTTACTCTTGTGATCGAATTGACCTGATAGGGGCCGTCCTAGTTAGGACCCAATTTTCCATCAGCTGGTTTCCTAGCAGCTGGAAGTACTTTCTTCAGGACCAACTCTCCTAGTGTGTAACGGCGCAGCTGAACACATTGATTGTACGACTTAGCAAGCTGTTGCTGGTATCATGCCATGGACGCAAGGGCACGGTCACTTCGTTCTTCGATCAGAATCAAATCCAAAGCTAGCATCATGTCATTTCGGCCCATATCAAAAACTTGTGATTTTAGGGTTGGGTGGCCGATCTCCAGGGGTATGATCGCCTGGGTTCCAAAGCATAAAGCAAACGGTGTTTCCCTAGTGGATCAACTCGGCATAGTTCGATGACCCCACAGTACACTCGACAATTCTTCGACCCATTTTCCTTTAGCTTTCTCCAACCTCTTATTGATGCCGTCCAAGATGGATTTGTTAGAGGTTTCGGCTTGACCATTGCTTTGTGGGTAAGCTAGAGTGGAAAAGTAAGGCCGAATACCATACTTGTTGCACAGCTCTCAGTAGACGCCATAATCAAACTGGGTGCCGTTGTCTGAGATAAGTCTCTTGGAATGCCAAATCGTGTTATGATATTTCTCCATACAAAGCGCTTAACATCAGCATCTCGAATGTGCGTTAATGCCTCCGCTTCGACCCATTTTGTGAAGTAATCTGTTGCAACGATCAAGTACCGCTTGTTCCCTGGGGCCCTCGGTAATAGTACGACGATATCAAGTCCCCACTGGGCGAACGGCCAGGGACTGGTGATAGAGCTTAACTCTTCAGCAGGCAGATGGGTTAAGGGGGAGAACTTTTGGCATTGTTCACATTTTTTCACATAACATTCGACATCTGCTCTCATTGTCGGCCAATAATACCCCTGTGTTACAGCTTGATGAGCCAAGGAGCGCCCGCCAGAATGTGCACCACAACTGCCTTCATGTATTTTAATCAGAAGTTCTTCGACTTTGTCCGGATGCATGCATTCCAGGTATGGGCCAGAAAGGGATTTCTTATAAAGCTTTCTTTGTGGATCCAAGTAGTATCGTAGGGCTTTGTTTTGAAGCTTGTGCGCTTCTTTCTTGTCCGCTGGGAGTTGTTTAGAAGACAGGAATGCAGCAATAGGGTCCATCCAACTCGGTCCTGACTCTATGATATTGACCTGGACTTCCTCCGCAGGGCCAATTCTCAGCTCCGGGATGAAACCTATTTCGAAGGTCCGTTTAATCTCTGAGTTAATGGGGGAGGCTAGGCAAGCCAGGGCATCTGCATGTGTGTTCTGATAACGTGTTATTTGATTCAATTCGGTATGGTCAAACTTTGCCAGCAAGGAGTTAGTCGTTTTCATGTAAGCTGCCATACGGTCATTTTTGATCGCGTACTCGCCCTTTAGCTGATTAATCACCAATTTTGAATCGCAAAGTACAATTAAACGCCGAGCACCCAGAAGGTGTGCATTCCACAAACTGGTCACAAGGGCTTCGTATTCGGCCTCGCTATTTGATGCTTCGAAGCTGAGTTTGACGGCCTGCTCAATTATTGCGCCGTCAGGAGCCATGATTACTACCCCGGCTCCACTGCCCCGTTGATTGGACCATCCATCATAGTATAGGTGCCAAATGTCCCCAACATAAATTCTCCAGTTCGGCTTAGGTCGAATTTCATCAGATTTGAAGTCGGCAAGACCCCCAGTGAATTCGGCCACAAAGTCGGCAAGCACCTGTCCCTTGATTGAGGTTCTAGGCAGGAACTGAATATCATACTGGCTGAGTTCAAGAGCCCACTTTGAAATGCGCGCTGATGCTTCTGCACTACGGAGTACCGACCGAAGGGGGTGGTCTATTAGTACCCCGATGGTATGCCCCTGAAAGCAATGCATCAACTTTCTAGCCGCCATGACGAGGGCCCGAATGAGTTTTTCCAATGGAAGGTAGCGTGTTTCGGTGTCAACCATTGCCTTGCTCACATAATATATTGGCCGCTGCTTCCGCAGCTCTTCCTTTATCAGTACAGCGTTGACGGCCTGGTCAGAAACTGCCAAATAAAAAATGAGCAGGTCACCTACCGAAGGTGTTGTCAAGAGTGGAACTGATCGAAGGTAGGTCTTGAGGCCGTTGAAAGCAGCTTCGCACTCAACGGACCATTCAAAAGCTTTGCCCTGCCGTAGTGTATGAAAGAATTGTCTGCAGCGATTCATGGAACGACTGATGAACCTGTTGAGTGCGGCAGCCATCCCCATTAACTTCTAAACCTCCTTGACCGATCGAGGGGAGCGGAGTTCCAGGATTACTGTGATTTGCCATGGGTTGGCTTCGACTCCTCGGTGGTTGACAATGTAACCCAAGAATTTGCTAGAGCCGATCCTGAACGCATATTTGGAAGCATTCAGCTTCATTCTATATTTGCATAGAATGCTGAATGTCTCTTCCAGATCGGCTATATGATTCTGCTCTTCCTTGGACTTGACCACCATATCGTCAATGTACACTTCCATAGTGTGGCCGAGTTGCTTCTTGAACATGGTGGTGACTAGTCTCTGGTATGTTGCCCCTGCATTTTTCAGTCCAAAAGGCATAACCCTATAGCAATAGTTTCCTCTTGGGTTGAGGAATGCAATTTTGTCTTTGTCCTCCAGGTGCATGGCAATTTGATGGTAGCCTCTGTAGGCATCGAGAAAGCTCATACGCTGATGATGTACCGTAGCATCTACAAGTTAGTCTATTCTGGGGAGAGGAAAACAATCTTTGGGGCAGGCTTTGTTTAGGTCTGTGAAATCAACGCAGACTCACCAAGTCCCGTTTTTTGTTTTTCTCGACCACAGTATTCGAGAGGCACGTAGGTGTAGACACCCCATTTTTTACCGTCCTCAAGACTTGGGCGTCATCGTTTGAACACTCGATGATCATCCATGCTCGTGTTCGTTTTCAGTTCTCGAAGGTCTTGGCAGCGTGCCTTGCCTCAAGATCTCTAAATTTGACTATTTTGTGCTTGGTTGTGGACGAAACACTTGTGTTTTTGCTTCTGAGGGAAGAGGGTTACTTGTTTGCCATCCCCTCAACCCACCGGCCAAGGCTTGAAGCCATCGACCTTGTTTTCTTTCCATCGGCCAAAAGTGTTGGCCGATCGGCACTATTTTTGGTCAGCCGGCCCTTATGTTGGTCGATCGGCCATTTTTGGTGGCCAAACCCTGTTCATCTGCTTTATGCAGATATTTTATGCCAGCTGGCACAGCTGGCATCCACAATTCACCCCCTCCATACACGTGTATGGAGGGATTTGTCCCTTACCTTAGCTTGCTTAGGAAGCTTAGAATTTGGCCTTCTATAAGAAAGGAGCTCCTCCTTCCTTCTCAGAGGTTATGAAATTGAGGGTTAGAGAGTTGTATCTATCTATCTCTATATCTCCCTCTCTTTACATATTTGTGTGTGTATTTATGCTTTAAAGGGTGTTTTGTTCTCACTATTGCACACAAACACCTACCAATACACCATCCTTGGTTGCTGAGGTACTAGGGGGTTGGTTTTAGAGTTCTAGGGCTAGTTTTGACCAGAGAAGGGTGCTGGTGTTGTGTTCTTGGAGGTGTTCTTCAAGGGTGAGCAAACTTGCTTTTAATACCCCATTCTTGCTTAAGCTTTTAGCCCTTCTTGCTTATTATTTTAAGCTTAGCTATAAACTGATAAAAGTTCTACTGAGGTACTAGGGGGTTGGTTTTAGCGTTCTAGAGCTAGTTTTGACCAGAGAAGGGTGCTGGTGTTGTGTTCTTGGAGGTGTTCTTCAAGGGTGAGCAAACTTGCTTTTAATACCCCATTCTTGCTTAAGCTTTTAGCCCTTCTTGCTTATTATTTTAAGCTTAGCTATAAACTGATAAAAGTTCTATTTTTACTTGCTTTAAACCTTTGTTTAAGGTCTCTTCTTGGTTTGGGGTTGTTTACCCCCTCCAAGGCCTTGTTAGGCCTTGTTTTAGGCCATCCATTTTGGCCTTTGTTCTTAGCTTTGCATGACCTTTCTACCACTGAAATCCAGAGGATTTTTAGTGGTGGAAATGTGGTTTTAAGGTCTTAAATAGGAGAGGGTCATCCCCTCTCCTTGTTGTCTTGAATGCTTGCATAAATGGCTTATGTTGATGGCTTGTATGTGCAGACACCCCATTTTGACCTACCTTAAGACTCAGATGTCATCAATTGAGCGCTCGGTGATTGCGCATGTTGTGCTTGTTCTGAGGTTACGGAGTCTTGGCTGAGAGCCTTGCCACCAGACTTCGGGACTCTTTTGGGCTTTGCCTCGGCTTGCGAACCAGGTTCCATTTTCTCTTCCCGAAGGAAGGGAGAGGTCTTGTAGACCATCTCTCAATGGCCGTAGGCTACTTTTCGTGGTCGTAGACCACTGTTCCCGTTTGGAGACCAGTTTCTGATTTTCAGAGCTATCGGTCGTGCGCCACGGTTCGGGACTACTTAACTTTCTTTGTTCGCTCCGGCTTTTGGCACACACCCTGTTTCCTCTTTCTAGAGGGACACTGTGGCCCGGGAGACCACCTTCTTGGTCGCACGGCACTTTCGATGCTTAACAGCCTATTTTCGGGGCCTCCGGCCGCGCGTTTTGACCCTCGAACCCTCGTTTTCCATCCGTCTCGGTTCATTTTTCGCATGGACCCCATTTTCACTGTTTGGAAGGTGGTACAAGGGTGGGAGACCACCTTTTCTCCTTGGAGACCACTTTTCTCCGGTCGGCCCGTTTTCTTGTCAGGTAACTGATCTCCCTCACTTTTGGGCCACAATTACTGGTCTCCTACCATACCACTGGCTTGCATTCACTTGGGAGACCACCTGAACCTTTTGACCCTGGTTGGCCGACCAGGGAAGGTGGTCGGTCGACCACTTGAACTGGTCGGCCAGCTTTCCCCTTTTCCGTCTCTGTGAGTATGTGCCAACTGTGCCAACTGGAAGGCACAGACTGCAAAGTCCCTTGTTTTGGCTTCTTAAAGAAGCTTGGCCCTTTGCTCTAAGCTTCTAAGGGAAGCTTGACCCTTTGGCTCTAGCTTCCTCAAGAAGCTTGGACCATTGCACTAGCTTCTTGAGGAAGCTTGGACCTTTGTTCCTCTATAAGAGAGACCCTCTCCCTCATTAGCAAAGGTTCAGAATTTTGGTATAAGGCATACATACCTCTTCCTCTATATCTCTCTATTCCAAGCTCCAAAGTCCCTTGTTCTTGGCCTATTGCATACCATCTCCTAGCCTAACACCTCCACCATTGCTTGGAGCTTCTTGGAGACCATTTTCAGAGGTTGAAGGCATGCATTTTTGGTCCATAAGCTGCTAGAGCTTCTTTGCTACAAGGGTAACACATTTTTTCCTCTTTTAAGCCATATTTTGCTTCATATCTTAGCTCTATTTGCAAGCATATTTGGGCTTTGACATAAACTAAAAAAAGTCTAATTTTGGGGTCCTTAGCATGTTTGTTTGAGACCATTTTTTGGTTGGGGGTCATCTACCCCCTTGCATGCTTCATTCCACCTTGTTTTGAGCCATGCCTTGGAGCATTTGTGTTGTCCTTTGTTTGGCCTTCTAGCCACTAAAATCCGGTGGATTTTAGTGGCTAGCATGCTGTCTTAAGCACCGAAATCAGAGAGGGGTGACCCTCTCACCCCTTGTCTTGTTTACTAGCAATTTTGGCCTTACAAAGGAGCCCTTATTTTCATGCTTCCAAGCCATATTTCAGCCCATTTTTGGTGGGTTTTAGGACCTACATAGGCTCTTTCCAAAGCCCATTTTTCCATTTTGGATGTCCATGATGCATGTGTACAACAACCCTCTTTATAGCCTATCAAAGGAGTCTATCATTCTTGCATGCATAGACCATGTTTCAGTGGGTTTTTGGGCCTTATTTGGCATGTCATACCTTTGAATTTTTCTGGTTTGGTGGCCTCTTGATTGCCTCACATGCTTGTAGTGCAAATCCTCTTTACTAGCTTACATTGCATGCTATTTTGGCCTTTGATTCTAACACTTTTTGGCCATGCTTTAAACTGATTTTGTGCATGTTTTGGACTGCCTTAGCTCTGTTTTTATGCCTCATGGTCAAATGATGCTTGCTATGCATGGTTGTAGTTCAATACCCTTGCCTAGCTTTGAGGTTTGGAGCCTATCGCATGCTTATGTTGAGTTATTTCCATGTTTTGGGGCCATTGTGCATCATATTTTAGAGCTTGCATGTATGCTATATTCCCATGTTTTCCACTCTTTAAATGCGTTTGAGAGTCGTGCTTGTATGCCTCGTTTTTGGACCATTGCATGAGCTTCATTTCTATGCATTTTGAGCCATCATTTTAGACCATTTTCCCACTGTCTTGGACCTACCTAGGGTCTGTTTCGGGCTGGTTTTGCCATTTGTGCATTGCATTGTGTATCTATAGTGTAATGCGCTTCACTAGTTTCGGTATTCAGGCCATCTAGCATGCATCGTGTGAAGTGTTTGCATGATTCGGGACCATCTTACATGTAATTTCAGAGATGGAAAATGTGTGATTGTATGCCATATTTCATCTTACATGTAATTTCAGAGTTGCATTCGGTGCCTTAGGTTTGGTCTCTTGTATTGGTACATGTTTGCATGTGTTTCTGCTGCCTAATTCCATCATGTTTGGCCACTAATTTGAGTGTGGCTGAGGCCTACTCATTTTAGTTTAAATCCATCTTGCATTATGTATGCCATATCCATGTTATCGCATGCTCAATCGTCGCATTGTGTATGCTTTGTTCATGTCTTCATGCATGTCCATCTTTGTATGTGCATTGCGTATGCCATATAATTCACGTGCATTGAGTATGCCATTCATAGTTCATAGCATTGCCTATGCTAGTCGCATTTTTGCATGTCATTCCTTGCATGTTTGCATGTCTTAGTTGCATTTCGTTTAGGATTGCATGCTAGTCGCATTGAGTATGCCATGTATATTGCATTATCTTTGGAATAGGATTTAGTCCAAACATGGGAAACGAGGGACGTTTCGTACTCCAAGTGACGAAACGTGCCTCGATTCTTGGTCGCCGACACTCCGGATTACCCATGATGGAGTTTAGGCCTTGTTGTGTTTATATGTGGATTCATTTTACATCGAGTCGTGCAGTCCGACTCCTCGGCCATCATGCATCTAGATACGCGATTGGTGGCATGAGAATCGAGGACCACACTCCCTAGAGCTTGTGCAAAGATAGGGAGAGTGATCATGCACACATATGTTGAAAATACTTTGCCATGCCCCTTTCTCATTCTCTGTTGCAGTAAACCGGAAACCAGTAGCAAAAACTGGTCAGCAGCCTTCTAGAGCTTTGTACAGTATTCCGAGACCAATTGCCAACAGAGGCAAATCGGGGCATCGCGATGGATTTCCCGACAAGGCGAATCGGGCATGCATACATCCCTATCATCCGGAATACAGCTGAGGCAATCCGTTTTTGTTTAATTTGCATGCTAGCTTATTCATCTTAGTTAATTTGTTAATTAATTAGGGTTGTGTAATAATTAGCTGTAATTCGTTATTTATTCGGATGTGTATTATTTATTCGAACCTTCCGAGGAGGGCAATGTTGTAATAAGTGTTTGTGTGTGTGATGTATGTCTTCCAACCCCACGTCTTTCTCCCTTTTATTTACCAGCTTACGATGGTTAGTTTTAGGGCATTCCTAAATAAAAGAATAGTACAGTCCAAATATTACAGTCCAAATAATGTACAAATTCCTAATTAATTAACAAATTAACTAAGAAAGCTGTAAAACTGGCGTGCAAGCCAGGGACTGCCTTGCTTTTGATGAATAATGCATGCCCGGGTTGCCTTTGCGCTGAAATCCATGACGATGCCCCAATTAGCCTCTGTTTGCACCTGTTCTTGAAATGCATGCCAAGCTTCGGAAGACCGTTGATTCTTGATTTGCTGCAACAGAGAGCAGGAAAGGGGCATAGCAATGTATTTCTACAAATATATGCATGCCTCGATCCTCGTGCCACCAATCACGCATCTCGATGCATGATGGCCGAGGAGTCGATTTGCACAATTCAATATAGAATGAATGCACGTATAAACACAACAAGAACCTAACTCCATCATGGGTGATCCGGAGTGTCGGTGACTGGAGAATTGGGATACATGCCGTCACTCGGAGTACGAAATGCACCTCGTTTCCCGTGCCGCGGCTAACTCCTATCCCGAACATGGCTAAAATGGCATGTAGAATGCAACACGGACTTACACTAACATGAGAGAGCCTCAGCGACACTCACATAAGAGGCCTGTGGATGAAAATGAAGTGCCTCGAAACGCGTGCACACGGGCACGCAAACCGAGGCAACGGCATATGCAATGCAATATGGCTATAATGGCATATAGAATGCAAACATGGACTTACACTAACATGAGAGAGCCTCAGCCACACTCACATAAGAGGCCGGTGGATGAAAATTAAGTGCCACGAAACGCGTGCATACGGGCACGCAAACCGAGGCAACGGCATATGCAATGCAATATGGCTATAATGGTATATAGAATGCAAACATGGACTTACACTAACATGACAGAGCCTCAGCCACACTCACATAAGAGGCCGGTGGATGAAAATGAAGTGCCTCGAAACGCGTGCACACGGGCACGCAAACCGAGGCAACGACATATGCAATGCAATATGGCTATAATGGAATATAGAATGCAAACATGCCAATGGAATTTCAGCACTGAAATATGGGGGAAAACAGCCCCGAAATGAGGCAAAAACACACCCGATGCATGGAATCTCTCCCGAAATGCAAATTAGGCGCATAGAATGAACTACAGCTATACAAAGCATGCATAATTGGTATATGCGATGAAAAGACAGAAGCAAGGCAGCCTCAAAATAAGCATTTTTGCAGTTTATGGCATGGCCAAACAACAAACAAAGATAGGGAAACAATGGCATGCAAAAATGGCCCTAAATATGAGGTAAAGAAGCAACTCACAGTTGCCGACCCCAAACAGGTTAGGGCCCTTCAACAACATTGAAGAGGGGCCCAAAATAAGCCACTTTACAGAACTGTAAAAACCCTAAAAACAAACATAGATATGGCTAAGCTCTTATGCAAGAAGATGGGCCAAAAGGTGGCCAAAGAGGCAAGTGGTATATGCAAAGCCCAAACTGAAAAATTCCCTTATACAACATTGAAGAGGGACCAAAAATATGCATATTTACAGAACTATAAAAACCCCAAAACAGTATACAAACATGCTAGAAATGCAATGCAAAATGAGGCTCAAAAGAGGCTATAACACAAAGTATACAAAATATTCCACAAACGGCCAATGACCCTTAATGAAATATGAATAATGGGCCAAAATAAGACTATTTTTAGTACTGTAAAAAGGCCAAAAACCGAAACATGATAGGCTGCCAAAACATGCAAAAATGGGGACCAAAGAGGGAATATAAAGGCAAGTGTAGCATGGAGGTCCCAAACAGTGTTGAACCCTTCTTCAATGTTGAATAGGGGCTCAAAATAATCCTATTTTTAGTTCTGTAAAATGCCCAAAAATGAAAGCATAATGGGCTGCCAAAGCATGCAAGAAAAGGGGGCCAAGGAGGGATATAACATGAAGCAGCATATGGAGGCCCCAAACCGTGAAAGGCCCTTAATAAAACATGAAGAATGGACCAAAATAAGACTATTTTTAGAACTGTAAAAAGACTAAAAACCGAAGCACAATAGGCTGCCAAAGCATGCAAGAAAATAGCATTTAAGGAAGACATTAAAGCAAGTGCAAGATGGGGGGCTCAAACAGGGTTGAGCCCTTAAGAAAAAGTGAAAAAGAGCTCAATAGAAGGCCACTTTCAGTTATGGCCGGAGCTCAAAGCAAAAAGCATATATGGCTAAGAAATGTTGCAAAATCAAGCTCAAAAAGGGGGAAATGGCAACTCACCCTTGTAGACCACTCTTTGGTTGCTTCTTGGACCAAGTTGCAGCACCTTGAGCCTCTGAGAAGCCCTCCTTGCTGCTGGAAATGGAGTGGTGGTGGTGGTGCTTGGTGGTGATGAAGAAATGAGGTGTAGAACTTGGATGTTTTTGAGAAAATGAGAGAGATAGAGGGAGATTTGGATGCAAGACTTGAAGACAATTTTTCTAACCCCTAATACAAAGGCTTGTAGCTGGTTATAAGGAACAAAAAGAGGGTGTAAAGGTGGGGAAAAGGTGGGGGAAAAGGAGGTAAGGTTTCCCCCAAATAATATCCCCCGGATTGAGATATTTTCTGGGGGATACGGCTATACTGCTGTAAAGTGTGTGTTGCAAGGAACATGGCCGGCCACCTTTTGGAGCTGCAGGTGGCTGGCCGGCCACCCCTCCTAGCCGGCCGGCTAGGGGTCAAAAGGGTCAAATAGAATTAGTGGCCGGCCACTAACTTTTAGGGTCCTCTCATGCGTGTACAACACAAATATGTGGTTCAAAGTTCAAGAAAGTGGCTCCAGGTTGTTCAACATTGGCTCAGAAGGAGGGGTTCAAAAGGGTCAAGTGTAATTAGTGGCTGGCCACCAACTTTTAGGGTCCTCCCATGTGTGTACATCACAAGTATGTGGTTCAACGTTCAAGAAAAAGGGCCCAAGTTGTTCAACATCAGCTCGGAAGTGAGAAAAAAACGGGCGTCGGAGGGCGCCGGAGGAGCAAAAACTGGTTGTTGAAACAATTGCTGGCCTCCTACCCTTCTACGGCCTTCCCGGTGATAAAACAGAGGTACCTGCCAAAAATGAACAAAAACCGATGCGAAACGAATGCTCGGGGACCAAAACACGCAGTTCGGGGTCCCGAAAATGGGCTGTTAAGCACCGGAAGTGGCATTCGGCCACGAAGTGGGTTTCTCAGACCCCAGTGTCCCTCAAAAGGGAGTAGAAAAGAAGTATGCCAAAAATCAGAACAAACGGAGATGGTTAGGCGGTCCCGAACCGAGGCACACGGCCAACGGTCCCGAAAAACCAGAAACCGGACTCCGAAATGGGCAAAATGGCCTGCGGCCACAAAATGTAGCCCACGGCCACTGAGAGATGGTCTACGGGACCTCTCCCTCCCCTCAGGAAAAGAAACAGAGAAAACCGAGTCTGGTTCGCAAACCGAGACAAGGCACAGAAGAGGGTTCGAAAATCCGGAGGCAGGGCTCACGGCCGCGACTCTGAAACTTCTGAACGAGCACATTATGAAACATCACCAAATGCTCAATCGGTGACGTCTGAGTCTTAAGGTCGATCAAAAATGGGGTGTCTACAGTTGCCCCTCTTTGACAGAACTCGGAAGTCACAAGTGACGGGAGTGAATGTCAAAGCCCAGAGACGACCCATTTTGACAAGGCCGAAGACTTAGACAAACACAACCATAACAAGATAAACTGAGAATGTGGCCTGCAGGCAATGCCCGCAGGCAGGGGCAAAATGCAAATGATAACGCAGAAATAATTTTGAAGATTGGCTTATACGCTATGCCGAAAACGGGTTTTGAAAGTTGGACTTATACGCTACGCGAGGCCGGGTTCGAAAAATTGAGGATTCATGCAATGCACTGTAAATGTAGTGGCTAAAATGCAATGTAATGGCTAAGAGGTAAAGGTACTTACAGGGGCAATTGGCAATGACTTACCTCATGCCGCTGGGAATCTTTCGCTCCTTCTTGGTTTGAACCACAGGTACTACTTTTCTCCCTGACTATGGTCGCCAGCCTTTCCCTAATTCTCCAACAGGGGTGACAGACCTAGGTTGGATCAGTATCTAGAATTGAGGTGCATACAGATGCTATCAATCAATCTATGGGGCTGCATACCAGATTTCAAGCCGAGGATATACCCCTGGGTATTGTAAACCAGAATTTTAATCTCAGAAATCCCGAACCTTTGCGTTCTAATGGCCATAAGCCATTCGAACTCTAGTTTCCACCGCTTAGTTGGTCTCCTAGGAACTCACCGCAACACGGCAGGTGGCTATACCAGACCACAAAGTTCGTTCGGCAGACGACAAACACCAAAGAATTGCACCTTAGAGGAATTAAGGTCTCCTAGACGCGGGTGAGTACACAGGACACAGTGCGATTGAGGTGCGCGAAAAAGCGCGAGGAGATGCATGCACAATGCAAGGCTTATGCATACAGCTTACGACATAGCATTCCATCAATGGCACACGTTTGAGCAACACCGCACTACACACAATACTCGTTTAATCTGGGCACACAGCATGCTCTTTCGGGCACACAGCTCATTTCGGCACGCAGCTTATTTAGGGGCACACAGCTCGTTTCGGCACAACAGCTCGACTCTGAGCACCACAGCTCATTTCGGTTTGCATTTTTGACACACAACTCAAGCACTTGATTTCTGAACACGGCTCAAACATTGATTTTCCTAGACACAGCAGCCCGAAATTGAGAGTGAACACACAGCCTCACTCTGATTGAAAGTTTGAACACACGCAGCCCCAAAACTCTGATTTTCCCGAGCGCCAGCGTCGAATTCGTTGGTGAAACACGCAGCCCAACACTGATTGAAGGGTCTGATGAGACACGCAGCTCAAACTTTTGATTTCCGAACACAGTAGTCTCGAATTGGAGGTGAACACGTAAGCCCACTCTGATTGGGAATGTTAAACACGCAGCCCAAACTTTTGAGTTTTTCCGAACCAGAGCGTTGCAGCTCGAATTGATGGTGAACAACGCAGGCCCACTCTGATGAAAGTGAAACGCGCAGCCAAACTTTTGATTTTCCGAACACGCAGCCCACTCTGATGTGAGTTGGACCACGTAGCGTAAATATTTGTTTTGTTTCCGAACAGCGCAGCTCGAATTGAAGGTGAATCACGCAGCCGCACCTCGATTGGAAAGTTGTAAGCAACAGCCCAAACTTTTGATTTCCGAACACGCACAGCTCGAATTGGAAAGGTGAACACGCCAGCCCACTCTAATGAAAGTTGAACACAGCGAGCCCCAAACTTTTGATTTTTCCGAACACGCAGCTCGAATTGAAGCGGTGAACACTCAGGCCACTCTTGGATTGAAAAGTTGAACACCGCAGCCCAACCTTTGGATTCTCCCGAACAACGTAGCTTAATTGATGGTGAAACACGCAGCCCACTCTGAATTGAAGTTGACACAGCAAGGCCCAAACCTTTTGATTTTTCCGAACACGCAGCTCAAATTGAAGGTGAACACGCAGCCCACTCTGATTGAAAGTTGAACACTGCAGCCCAAACTTTTGATTTTCCGAACACGCGTTCGAATTGAAGGTGACAC
>NW_021027581.1:513202-615689 GCF_004153795.1 Camellia sinensis | reverse complement strand
GTAGAGGGGGTGGCCCTCTCCTTCCTAGGACCTCAAGGCACCATCCTCATCACTGAAATCCCTCAAGATTTCAGTGGTGAGGAGGCCCAAACACAATGGTCCCGGAGCTCAACCGAAATGGCACAAAACAAGGGCCAAACAAGCCTTAAGAGGGGTCAAACAACCCCAAAGCTTAAAACACCCTTAACAAACTATTTAGAGCACTAAAAATCAAAACTTTTATATGTTATACACAAAGCTCAAAAACAGATGCAAGGTAGGCAAAAATGCAATGCAAAGACGGGGAATAAAGGAACAAGTTTCTTACCCTTGTAGACCCTCTTCACCAATGGTGAACCAACTGGTTCTTCAAACTCAAACCAGCTCCACAACTCCAAAAACAACCCTTAAGGGCCTCAGCTCCAAGAAAAGGTGTGATGGTGGGTGTTTGTGTGCAAAACTAAGACAAAAACACACACAAAACACAAGAGAGAGAGAGAGATATAGAGATGGAGGATATATGAACCCTAACCCTAAAACTCAAGACCCTCTGAAAATGCTGTCTAAATTGTCTAACCCCCTCAACAAGAGAGAAGAGCCTCTCTTTTGTAGACAAAGGTCTTGTAAAGCTTCCAAAGGAAGCTAACAAGAGGGCAATCCCTCCATACACGTGTATGGAGGGGGTGAAAGTGTATGCCAGTTGCATGAAAATATCTACAAAAGCAGATGCATAGTAGTCGGCCGACCAAAAATGCAATTGACCAAAAAAAGATAGCCGGCCGGCCATCTATAGTGCCGGCCAGCCAAATATTTGGCCGGTGGAAGCAAAACAGAGCCGGTGGCCTCAAGTCGTGGCCGGTAGAGTGTGGGGATGGCCTAAAAGCCATTCCCTGCCCCTCCAAGGCAAAACACAAGTGTTTGGTGCAAAACCAAACACAAAACAGTCGAGTCGAGAGATCCTGAGGCAAAGCGCGTATCCGAGACCTCCGGGAACTCAAGACGAACACAAACATGGATGATCACCGAGTGTTCAAGTGGTGACGTCCAAATCTTGAGGACGGTCAAAAATGGGGTGTCTACAGGCGTTTCCTCGGATATCACTATTTTGTTCTTTGTTTGTCTTTATGTTTCCTTTTGAGTCTGGTTTTTCCAGGGAGCCAGTTTCACCAGAAGATCTAATTGAAACAGTTGTGGTTTTCATGCTTTTGTGTTTGTTTCTACTTTGAGCCTGTTGTGCCAGCAAACTTGAATGAAACGGCAGTGCTTTTCACCTGCTTTTCTGTGCCTTTAAGTCATTACATCGACCCAAGTTTTTCAAAACCTTTTTGAACATTGTGATGAAAATGAAGAGGAAGAAATTCCTCGGGTTTTGTAAAATTTGATCAATTGAGAGAAAGAAAGGTGTTCTAAGCCCTTAATGAATGAAATCTTGCTTGTTAATGTGATTATTGAGAAGGATCCTGGCTTGATCTAGATTGGTTTCGCACTGTCTTCAGCGCGAGCGGCTAGTCGTTTTCTTAAAAGATTTTTAAAAATATTTTGCGCAGTCCTGCAAAGACCTATGTGGAGTTGCTCTTGAGATTGTACAACCTGTGATCGCTCTCAGCCTTGAGACTCGACCCCTCGCTTTCGAACCTTGAACTTAGATTCAGAATGTTCAACGATCAACCACCATGTAAGGCCTATGTGGCCAGATCAGAAGCAGCCTGTGAACTGGGGGCAAGAAAAGATCAAGAAGATCAGGTGTTGTCAAAAGAAGCTTGCAAAGCTTGATCAGAAGCACCCCTAGAACTAAGGGCAAAAAATGTCAAGCGTGCTCGAAGTGTCAAAAATTGGGACATTTCTCAAGCTAATGAAGATCGGCAAGAATGCCAAATCCTAGAAGGGAGGAAAGAAGAAGTTTTGCTCCACAACACTAGGGGCAAATTCAACTCCCATTAGATGAACTTCTACGTCGTCAGCGAACAGCAGCCCTTCTCCTGGATTCAGATAACTTCAGAATCTCAAAACCATTTGACATGGACGAAGCTACACTTTTACCCTTGAGAGGCTCGCTGGGCCGAAAACCCAGAAGGGCGACCCAGGAAAAAGTTAGACCAAGAAAAAGAAGAAAAAGGAAAAGAGAGAAAAATGCAAAAAAAAAAAGAAAAGAAAAAAAAATGAAGAAAATGAAAAGAAAAGATGAAAAAGAAAAGAAATGAAAAGAAGAAAATAACAAAGCTCGCAAGGTTGAAAACCCAGAAAGGGCGGCCTTGGCAAAAGTTAGAGCACAAAATGAGAGGTTAATACCCGAGTGTACCTTACCCCGAACTACGTAAGGCTTGATTTCCATCTTTGGGATACGTAGGCAACTTCATTCTGAAGTCCAGCCGTAAAACACTTCAAATTCGACTGTGTCCATGTGATGGTTCTGGTCATCTTTGTCTTCTCTATATCCGAGAATTTGGTTGTAATTGTCACTGTGAGGATTGGTTGCCACGTGCTGCGGCGCTATTCAGACTAGGGGTAACTTTCCGTTGTCGTGCAGTGCTGCAGTGCTATTCAAACAAGGGACAACTTTCCATTGCCATACAGTGCCGTTCAGACAAGGGGCAATTCTCCTTTGGATCTGAGGTTGTGCATCTCAAGAGTAGGTTCTGTGCTCGTTGAGCAGTGGCCGTTTGCAAAAACAGTTTTGAGAATTTTTATTGAGGTTGACTAATTCTCTTGAAAATTATTCCAATTTTCCAAAACTGGACTATTTCTTGGACCAAAAAGGAAAATTTTCAGTGCTCATAACTTAACTTGCATGATTTCAAATCAGAAAATCAAACAAGCATGTTAATCTAACTCTTATGTTGGTCAAAATTGTTTTAACAGAACGTCAAAAACAAAAAAATGGTCAAAATAATGAACTAAGGGCAAAGTTAAGTCAGGTGCTCTGTCTTTTCCCCATTGTCAACATCATTGCCAGAAAGGGCACCGTATCTGCCAGAAAAGGGGACAACAGAAACTAACAGCAAAATGCCGAAAGTTCTCTCGTCCTCCAAGCAGCAAGGAATCAAGCTAAGTGCGAAGCACGAACTGGAATGGAGCAGGATATTCCACTCCCTCGTCTAGACACATTTGATCATGTCTAAACTCCCCAGCAGAACCTTGTCAACCGATGTCAGCTACAAATTTGCTACACACCCAGTTGTAGTACATCCCCTCTGTGAGAGAAACTCACTGTTGTGAACAAGAAGAAGAATCTAGCAGAATGGTAGGGGTAAGAGCCCGCAACTTCCTGTTTATCCATCAACCACCCTGGGGAGGGATGAAAAATAAGAGATTAAAGAATAGAGAGATGTGCGCTGAGAGGAAAAGCGAGGAAAGGGTTTTGAGAGAAAAACCGAGCTTGAGGGTCGAGTGATGTGAGAATCACAAATGAGAAAGGGTGGGAAATAATACCCAGAGAAACAGGCTCCCTGTGCACGTCTGAGTGTCGTGTCTTTTTGTTTTATTTCAATTCTTGTTTTGAGTCGTTTCGAGTGTTACTTAATGTGTTTAGGTTGTTTACCTTTTGTTTTTCGTTGTTGAGTCGTATTGCGCTGTGTTCAGTCGTAGGCTCAATACCCCAGTCAAGAACTCATCTCTCAATTTCAAAAATAAAATCGTTTTGCACTCCAAGTGCCGTGCCGTTCTCCACATCTGTGCAAAACAAGATTCGTTCTTTCGTAAAACCGCAGGGTTCAACCCAGGTCACGCGCGAACAGCAAAACCAGGACCTATCTGAAGCTATATAGGTTCCAGACTGCAAAGCAAAAGAAAAGAGGAAAATATCGAGCATCAGAGTTTGTTTTAACTTCAGTAAGTTCCGAGATTGCATTCCGTGTGTACCTCTTCAGGTCTTGCCAATGCTCCGAAGTATGAGTGTGCCTCTACCTCAAGCTCAAGATCAAGTCTCCTTTAAGCCAGAATGGCGATGAAAAGTGCTCTCCCTGAGTACCACTCCCTGCTAGAGGCATCTTGGTTGTGTTCACAATGAGTTCCTAGGAGACCAACTGCGACGGTGAAAACTAGAGTTCGAATGGTTGTTGCCTAGAACGCAAAGGTTCCGGATTTTTGAGACTAAAGTCTGGTTTAAATACCCAGAGGCGTGTCCTCGGCTTGAAATCTATATGGAAGCCCCATAGGTTGAGATAGCGTGTATGCACCTCAATTCTAGATACTGAACCAACCTAGTATGTCACCCCGTTGGAGAATAGGGAAAGTTGTGAATATGGTCAGAAAGAAAAGCGGCATCCGTGGCTTCTACATACAGATTTTACCTCTTTGTTCTGGTGAAATTGGGCTGAGATGCTGCTTGTTTTCTCTTTTGCTAGGGGTAGTCTTGGGAACCATAGCTTCAGAAGGCTCTGATATCCCCCGGGTACATTGGACTTGTGCTAATAAACTTTGCCAGGTCAGAGATTCAGTTTAAGGGCAAATCAGTGTTCCTTCGCCAGAGGCAGGGTAAAAGGGCCAATCAGGCACAGATCACCCGTTCAATAGTCCCCAGTTCAGCGGTCATTATCCACCTCACCTGTGCGTAGTTGGGCTGAGATATCTATTTCCACCTCAGAAAGGGGATACCCACTTGTTCAGTTAGTATGGAGGAAATGATGCGTCAACTCCAAGAAAGTATGAGAATCATGCAGCAAGACACTGTTCGTCAAGCCGAATTTGCCAAACAACAGGCCGAGGTCATGCCTCAACAGGCAGAGTTGATCGCTAGGTTACAGCAGCAAATCGGAGCATCTGCTTCGTACCAAGCCCCTCCCCTACCTGGAGTTCCAGCACCCGGGGAGGCACCAAATGTCCAGGGAGATACGGACATTCCGACAGGGCTGGCCCCACCCCCGATTCCACCTCAACTATCCAAGGCACCCACTCCTACCAACTTGCTGAATTCTCCTTTTGAGTTCGAGGTGGACCCCACAGCATTGAAAGTGAGCAAGCTTGAAAAGCTGTTCAAGAAATCTCAGGGTGTCAAGTCCATTCCAGACATTGAAGATGGGTACACCGATTCGGCCGTGACTCTATCGGACCAGTTCAAGATGCCACATATCGATCGCTTCGATGGTTCTGGAGACCCAATGGTGCACCTCCACCTATTTTCTGATATCCTGAGGCCAATGGGCTTGGCCACAGCCTAGAAACTGTCACTATTCTGCCGAATCATGTCTGGGATAGCCGCAATCTGGTATGTGAAATTGGAGAACTCTATGAAACAGAACTGGGAAGAGATGGCCGAGGCCATCATCGCTCAATACTCTTATAACACACAGATTGAGGTCACAACTCTTGATCTTGAAGTCACCCCCCAAGAGCCAAAAGAGGGTTTTTAAGAGTTTGTGACGAGATGGAGGGCAAAGGCCTCAATGATGACCACAAGGCCTTCCGACAAAGACCAGATCAGGATGGTTGTGCGCAACCTCCAACCTAGGCTAATGCAAAAGATGATAGTCTTACCCCTCCCTACCTTTACCGACCTGTATGAGCTTGGGGTACAGATCGAGGACGTTATAAAGCAGGGCCTCATTGACCAGGAGAAGGAGCAGCCCAGGAGGGCGTTTTCCCGTAGTTCAAATGCGACCACCAGTGGTGATGCAGCTCTGAGATCTTTTGAAGTGGGCATGGTCACCACCACCATATCAAAAACAGCTACCCCATTCACAAGTGCGTCCGGAACTAGCTCACAAAAAACCAAATATCCACCTCGAGTCAAGAGGATTTTCACCCCACTTCATATGCCTTTGTCAAAGGCTCTAGAGGTCTTACTCCGAAAAGGACATCTAAAGCTGTTGGAACAACTGCCCCTACCCGATCCTATCCCTGCAAAGGATGACCAGACTAAATACTGTGCCTACCATCAACAAACCGGTCATGACACTGACAGTTCCTTTCGTCTTCGCCATGATGTACAAGATCTGTTTGACAACAAGGTCATCGCCGCACCAACTCAGCAAAGTCTATCAGCACTGGATCAGTGTTACTCCGGAAAGGACATCTAAAACTGTTGGAACAACTGCCCCTACCCGATCCAATCCCTGCAAAGGATGACCAGACTAAATACTGTGCCTACCATCAACAAACCGGTCATGACACTGACAGTTCCTTTCGTCTTCGCCATGATGTACAAGATCTGTTTGACAACAAGGTCATCGACGCACCAACTCAGCAAAGTCTATCGCCACTGGATCAGTGAACTTGGGGGATAGTACGAATATGTGATCAGGGGATGAACCACCTGCGGGCGGCACTCAGGCAACTCCAGATATGGCGTATGGCACGCACCGTTTTGAGCATTTGTGAATGATGGTTTTTTTGTACTTTCTGATTCGGGTATTGAGTCAGTTTTGTTATGTCGTTTAGAGTCTGTCCCATTGTATAGAGTCAGTCTTTTCATACTGAGTCAGTTGGGTCTGTCTTGTTGTATCGAGTCAGTCCTGTTTTGTCAGAGTCGGGTGATCCCAGGGGCGTTTCCTCGAATATCACTATTTTGTTCTTTGTTTGTTTTTATGTTTCCTTTTGAGTCTGGTTTTGCCAGGGAGCCAGTTACACCAGAAGATCTAATTGAAACAGTTGTGGTTTTCATGCTTTTGTGCTTGTTTCTGCTTTGAGCCTGTTGTGCCAGCAAACTTGAATGAAACGGCAGTGCTTTTCACCTGCTTTTCTGTGCCTTTAAGTCATTACATCGACCCAAGTTTTTCAAAACCTTTTTGAACATTGTGATGAAACTGTAGAGGAAGGAATTCCTCGGGTTTTGTAAAATTTGATCAATTGAGAGATAGAAAGGCGTGCTAAGCCCTTAATGAATGAAATCATGCTTGTTAATGTGAATACTGAGAAGGATCCTGGCTTGATCTAGATTGGTTTCGCACTATCTTCAGCGCGAGCGACTAGTCGCTTTCTTAAAAGATTTTAAAAAATATTTTGGGCAGTCCTGCAAAGACCTGTGTGGAGTCGCTCTTGAGATTGTACAACCTATGATCGCTCTCAACCTTGAGACTCGACCCCTCACTTTCGAACCTTGAACTTAGATTCAGAATGTTCAACGATCAACCACCATGTAAGGCCTGTGTGGCCAGATCAGAAGCAGCCCGTGAACTAGCGGCAAGAAAAGATCAAGAAGATCAGGTGTTGTCAAAAGAAGCTTGCAAAGCTAGATCAGAAGCACCCCTGGAACTAAGGGCAAAAAATGTCAAGCGTGCTCTAAGTGTCAAGAATTGGGACATTTCTCAAGCTAATGAAGATCGGCAAGAATGCCAAATCCTAGAAGGGAGGAAAGAAGAAGTTTTGCTCCACAACACTAGGGGCAAATTCAGCCCCCATTAAATGAACTTCTACGTCATCAGCGAACAGCAGCCCTTCTCCTGGATTCAGATAACTTCAGGATCTCAAAACCATTTGACATGGACGAAGCTACACTTTTACCCTTGAGAGGCTCGCTGGGCCGAAAACCCGGAAGGGCGACCCAGGAAAAAGTTAGAGCAAGAAAAAGAAGAAAAAGGAAAAGAGAGAAAAATGCAAAAAAAAAAAAAGAAAAGAAGAAAAAATGAAGAAAATGAAAAGAAAAGAAATGAAAATTGAAAAGAAGAAAAGAACAAAGCTCGCAAGGTTGAAAACCCAGAAAAAGCGGCCTTGCAAAAGTTAGAGCACAAAAGGAGAGGTTAATACCCGAGTGTACCTTACCCCGAACTACGTAAGGCTTGATTCCCATCTTTGGGATACGTAGGCAACTTCATTCTGAAGTCCAGCCGTAAAACACTTCAAATTCGACTGTGTCCATGTGATGGTTCTGGTCATCTTTGTCTTCTCTATATCCGAGAATTTGGTTGTAATTGTCACTGTGAGGATTGGTTGCCACGTGCTGCGGCGCTATTCAGACTAGGGGTAACTTTCCGTTGTCGTGCAGTGCTGTTGCTTTGTGTATCCATCACACGCTCGCTTCGTGTATCCATCACACGTTCACCTTAGTGTATCTATCACTACACTTACTTTGTGTATCTATTGCAAATGCTTACTCACTCTGTGTATCTATCACCCTTCGTTTACCTTTATGTATCTATCGCACATGTTCGTAAGAATTGCATAATTTTCTTACATCCTTTCTGCATGTAATGTAGTTTGGCTTCAATTTGCTTGCTTAAAACTGTCACATTTAGTGTGTATAATTGCTTCGTTATAGCTTTCTTTGCATGATCATAAGTTATGTTTGGCTTCTTGCATTGTCTTTTGCATCTTGCCCCTGCCTGCGGGCACATCTCTTTGATTATCTTATCTGTTTGTCTAAGTCTTCGGCCGTGTCAAAAATGGGTCGTCTCTGGGCTTTGACATTCACTCCCGTCACTTATGACTTTCGAGTTCTGTCAAAGAGGGGCAACTGTAGACACCCCATTTTTGACCGACCTTAAGACTCAGACGTCATCGATTGAGCGCTCGGTGATTGCTCATGTTGTGCTTGTTTTGAGGTTACGGAGTCTCAGTTGAGAGCTTTGCCACCAAACTTCGGGACTCTTTTGTGCTTTGCCTCGGTTTGTGAACCAGGTTCTGTTTTCTCTTCCCGAAGGGAGGGAGAGGTCTCGTAGACTATCTCTCAGTGGCCATAGGCTACTTTTCGTGGTCGTAGACCACTCTTCCAGTTTGGAGACCAATTTTTAGTTTTTAGAGCCATCGGCCATGCGCCTCGGTTCGGGACTGCTTAACTTTCTCCGTTTGCTTCGGTTTTTGGCACACACCTTGTTTCCTCTCTCTAGAGGGACACTGTGGCCCGAGAGACCATCTTCGTGGTCACACGCCACTTTCGATGCTTAACAGCCTGTTTTCGGGGCCTCCGGCCGCGCGTTTTGACCCCCGAACCCTCGTTTTGCATCCGTCTCGGTTCATTTTTGGCATGGACCCTATTTTCATTGTTTGGAAGGTGGTACAAGGGTGGGAGACCACCTTTTCTCCTTGGAGACCACTTTTCCCCAGTCGGCCGATTTTCTTATCGGGTAACTGGTCTCCCTCACTTTTGGGCCACAATTACTGGTCTCCCACCATACCACTAGCTTGCATTCACTTGGGAGACAAACCTAGGAGGAGGCCGACCACCTGAACCATTTGACCCTGGTCGGCCGACCATGGAAGGTGGTCAGCCGACCACTTGAACTGGTCGGCCAGCTTCCTCCTTTTCTGTCTCTGTGAGTGTGTGCCAGTTGGAAGGCATAGACTGCATCCTCCATACTCGTGTATGGAGGATTAGAAACCTTGTTTTGGCTTCTTAAAGAAGCTTGGCCCTTTGCTCTAAGCTTCTAAGGGAAGCTTGACCCTTTGGCTCTAGCTTCCTCAAGAAGCTTGACCATTTTGGCTCTAGCTTCCTCAAGAAGTTTGGACCTTTGCACTAGCTTCTTGAGGAAGCTTGGACCTTTGTTCCTCTATAAGAGAGACCCTCTCCCTCATTAGCAAAGGTTCAGAATTTTGGTCTAAGGCATACATACCTCTCCCTCTATATCTCTCTATTCTAAGCTCCAAAGTCCTTTGTTCTTGGCCTATTGCATTCCATCTCCTAGCCTAACACCTCCACCATTGCTTGGAGCTTCTTGGAGACCATTTTCAGAGGTTGAAGGCCTACATTTTTGGTCCATAAGCTGCTAGAGCTTCTTTGCTACAAGGGTAACACACTTTTCCCTCTTTTAAGCCTTATCTTGTTTCATATCTTAGCTCTATTTGCAAGCATATTTGGGCTTTGTCAAAAACTAAAAAAGGTCTTATTCTGAGATCCTTAACATGTTTGTTTGAGACCATTTTTCTGTTGGTGGTCATCTACCCCCTTGCATGCTTCATTCCACCTTGTTTTGAGCCATGCCTTAGAGCATTTGTGTTGGCCTTTGTTTGGCCTTCTAGTGACTGAAATCCAGTGGATTTTTAGTGGCTAGAATGCTATCTTGAGCACCAAAATCAGAGAGGGGTGACCCTTTCACCCCTTGTCTTGTTTACTAGCATTTTTGGCCTTACAAAGGAGCCCTTATTTGCATTCTTCCAAGCCATATTTCAGGCCATTTTTGGTGGGTTTTAGGACCTGCATAGGCTCTTTCCAGAGCCCATTTTTCCATTTTGGATGTCCATCATGCATGTGTAGAACAACCCTTTTTATAGCCTGTCAAAGGAGCCTATCATTCTTGCATGCATACACCATGTTTCCATGGGTTTTTGGGCTTTATTTGGCATGTCATACCTCTGAATTTATCTGGTTTAGTGGCCTCTTGATTGCCTCACATGCTTGTAGTGCAAATCCTCTTTACTAGCTTACATTGCATGCTATTTTGGCCTTTGATTCTAACACTTTTCGGCCATGCTTTAAACTGATTTTGTGCATTTTTTGCACTGCCTTAGCTCTATTTTTAAGCCTCATGGTCGAATGATGCTTGCTATGCATGGTTGTAGTTCAATATCCTTGCCTAGCTTTGAGGTTTGGAGCCTATCGCATGCTTATGTTGAGTCGTTTCCATGTTTTGGGGCCATTGTGCATCATATTTCAGAGCTTACATGTATGCCATATTCCCATGTTTTCCACTCTTTAAATGCGTTTGAGAGTGGTGCTTGTATGCCTCGTTTTTGGACCATTGCATGAGCTTCATTTCTATGCATTTTGAGCCATTATTTTAGACCATTTTCCCACTGTCTTGGACCTACCTGGGGTCTATTTGGGGCTGGTTTTGCCATTTGTGCATTACTTTGTGTATCTATAGTGTAATGTGCTACACTAGTTTCGGTATTCGGGCCATCTAGCATGCATCGTGTGAAGTGTTTGCATGATTCGGGACCATCTTACATGTAATTTTAGAGATGGAAAATGTGTGATTGTATGCCATATTTCATCCCTTGCCATGCTATGATAGAGTTGCATTCGGTGCCTTAGGTTTGGTCTCTTGCATTGGTGCATGTTTGCATGTGTTTCTGCTGCCTAATTCCATCATGTTTGGCCACTAATTTGAGTGTGGCTGAGGCCCACTCATTTTAGTTTAAGTCCATCTTGCATTATGTATGCCATATCCATGTTGTCGCATGCTCAATCGTCGCATTGTGTATGCTTTGTTCATGTCCTCATGCATGTCCATCTTTGTATGTGCATTGCGTATGGCATATAATTCATGTGCATCGAGTATGCCATTTGTAGTTCATAGCATTGCATAAGCTAGTCGCATCTTTGCATGTCATTCCTTGCATGTTTGCATGTCTTAGTTGCATTTCGTTTAGGATTGCATGCTAGTCGCATTGAGTATACCATGTATATTGCATTATGTTTGGAATAGAGTTAGTCCAAACACGGGAAACGAGGGACGTTTCATACTCCATGTGACAAAACGTGCCTCGATTCTTGGTCACCGACACTCATCACACTTTGTGTTCACCCTTTGTGTATCTATCGCACACTCACATTGTGTATCCATCACACATTTACTTTGTGTATCTATCACACTTTGTTTGCTTCGTGTATCCATCACACGTTCACCTTAGTGTATCTATCACTACACTTACTTTGTGTATCTATTGCAAATGCTTACTCACTCTGTGTATCTGTCACCCTTCGTTTACCTTTATGTATCTATCGCACATGTTCGTGAGAATTGCATAATTTTCTTACATCCTTTCTGCATGTAATGTAGTTTGGCTTGAATTCGTTTGCTTAAAACTGTCGCATTTAGTGTGTATAATTGCTTCGTTACAGCTTTCTTTGCATGATCATAAGTTATGTTTGGCTTCTTGCATTGTCTTTTGCATCTTGCCCCTGCCTGCGGGCACATCTCTTTGATTATCTTATCTGTTTGTCTAAGTCTTCGGCCGTGTCAAAAATGGGTCGTCTCTGGGCTTTGACATTCACTCCCGTCACTTATGACTTTCGAGTTCTGTCAAAGAGGGGCAACTGTAGACACTCCATTTTTGACCGACCTTAAGACTCAGACGTCATCGATTGAGCGCTCAGTGATTGCGCATGTTGTGCTTGTTCTGAGGTTACAGAGTCTCGGCTGAGAGTCTTGCCTCCGAACTTCGGGATTCTTTTGTGCTTTGCCTCGGTTTGCGAATCAGGTTCTGTTTTCTCTTCCCGAAGGGAGGGAGAGGTCTCGTAGACTATCTCTCAGTGGCCGTAGGCTACTTTTCGTGGTCAAAGACCACTGTTCCTGTTTGGAGACCAATTTTCAGTTTTTAGAGCCATCGGCCGTGCGCCTCGTTTCGGGACCGCTTAACTTTCTCCGTTTGCTTCGGTTTTTGGTACACACCTTGTTTCCTCTCTCTAGAGGGACACTGTGGCCCGAGAGACCACCTTCGTGGTCGCACGCCACTTTCGATGCTTAACAGCCTGTTTTCGGGGCCTCCGGCCGCGCGTTTTGACCCCTGAACCCTCGTTTTGCATCCGTCTCGGTTCATTTTTGGCATGGACCCTATTTTCATTGTTTGGAAGGTGGTACAAGGGTGGGAGACCACCTTTTCTCCTTGGAGACCACTTTTCCCCAGTCGGCCGGTTTTCTTGTCGGGTAACTGGTCTCCTTCACTTTTGGGCCACAATTACTGGTCTCCCACCATACCACTAGCTTGCATTCACTTGGGAGACAAACCTTGGAGGAGGCCGACCACCTGAACCTTTTGACCCTGGTCGGCCGACTAGGGAAGGTGGTCGGCCGACCACTTGAACTGGTCGGCCAGCTTCCTCCTTTTCTGTCTCTGTGAGTGTGTGCCAACTGGAAGGCACAGACTGCATCCTCCATACACGTGTATGGAGGATTAGAAACCTTGTTTTGGCTTCTTAAAGAAGCTTGGCCCTTTGCTCTAAGCTTCTAAGGGAAGCTTGACCCTTTGGCTCTAGCTTCCTCAAGAAGCTTGACCTTTTTTGCTCTAGCTTCCTCAAGAAGCTTTGGCCTTTGCACTAGCTTCTTGAGGAAGCTTGGACCTTTGTTCCTCTATAAGAGAGACCCTCTCCCTCATTAACAAAGGTTCAGAATTTTGGTCTAAGGCATACATACCTCTCCCTCTATATCTCTCTATTCTAAGCTCCAAAGTCCTTTGTTCTTGGCCTATTGCATACCATCTCCTAGCCTAACACCTCCACCATTGCTTGGAGCTTCTTGGAGACCATTTTCAGAGATTGAAGGCCTGCATTTTTGGTCCATAAGTTGCTGGAGCTTCTTTGCTACAAGGGTAATAGATTTTTCCCTCTTTTAAGCCTTATCTTGCTTCATATCTTAGCTCTATTTGCAAGCATATTTGGGCTTTGTCAAAAACTAAAAAAGGTCTTATTTTTAGGTCCTTAACATGTTTGTTTGAGACCATTTTTCTGTTGGTGGTCATCGACCCCCATGCATGTTTCATTCCACCTTGTTTTGAGCCATGCCTTAGAGCATTTATGTTGGACTTTGTTTGGCCTTCTAGCCACTGAAATCCAGTGGATTTTTAGTGGCTAGAATGTTGTCTTGAGCACCGAAATCAGAGAGGCGTGACCCTCTCACCCCTTGTCTTGTTTACTAGCATTTTTGGCCTTACAAAGGAGCCCTTATTTGCATGCTTCCAAGCCATATTTCAGGCCATTTTTGGTGGGTTTTAGGACCTGCATAGGCTCTTTCCAGAGCCCATTTTTCCATTTTGGATGTCCATCATGCATGTGTAGAACAACCCTCCTACGGTGAACAGATAGAAATTCAAAACCACATATTTTCACATAATGGCATACAAAACCATAACAAACACATAATCACATCTTATTAAGGACCAATTAACATATTACGGGACAGGGGTATTACACTATCATTCTTGCATGCATAGACCATGTTTCCATGGGTTTTTGGGCTTTATTTGGCATGTCATACCTCTGAATTTTGCTGGTTTAGTGGCCTCTTGATTACCTCACAAGCTTGTAGTGCAAATCCTCTTTACTAGCTTACATTGCATGCTATTTTGGCCTTTGATTCTGACACTTTTTGGCCATGATTTGAACTGATTTTGTGCATTTTTTGTACTGCCTTAGCTCTATTTTTAAGCCTCATGGTCGAATGATGCTTGCTATGCATGGTTGTAGTTCAATACCCTTGCCTAGCTTTGAGGTTTGGAGCCTATCGCATGCTTATGTTGAGTCGTTTCCATGTTTTGGGGCCATTGTGCATCATATTTTAGAGCTTACATGTATGCCATATTCCCATGTTTTTCACTCTTTAAATGCGTTTGAGAGTGGTGCTTGTATGCCTCGTTTTTGGACCATTGCATGAGCCCCAGTTCTTTGCATTTTGAGCCATAGGTTTCGTCTCTTGCATTGGTGCATGTTTGCATGTGTTTCTGCTGCCTAATTCCATCATGTTTGGCCACTAATTTGAGTGTGGCTGAGGGCCACTCATTTTAGTTTATGTCCATCTTGCATTATGTATGCCATATCCATGTTGTCGCATGCTCAATCGTCGCATTGTGTATGCTTTGTTCATGTCCTCATGCATGTCCATCTTTGTATGTGCATTGCGTATGGCATATAATTCATGTGCATCGAGTATGCCATTTGTAGTTCATAGCATTGCATAAGCTAGTCGCATCTTTGCATGTCATTCCTTGCATGTTTGCATGTCTTAGTTGCATTTCGTTTAGGATTGCATGCTAGTCGCATTGAGTATACCATGTATATTGCATTATGTTTGGGATAGAGTTAGTCCAAACACAGGAAACGAGGGACGTTTCATACTCCAAGTGACGAAACGTGCCTCGATTCTTGGTCGCCGACACTCCGGGTTACCCATGATGGAGTTTAGGCCTTATTGTGTTTATATGTGCATTCATTTTACATCAAGTCGTGCAGTCTGACTCCTCGGCCATCATGCATTGAGATGCGTGATTGGTGGCACGAGGATCAAGAACCACACTCCCTGGAGCTTGTGCAATGATAGGGAGAGTGGTCATGCACACATATGTTGAAAATACTTTGCCATGCCCCTTTCTCGTTCTCTGTTGCAGTAAACCAGAAACCAGCAGCAAAAACTGGTCAGCAGCCTTCTAGAGCTTTGTACAGTATTCCGAGACCAATTGCCAATAGAGGCAAATCGGGGCATCGCGATGGATTTCCCGACAAGGCGAATCGGGCATGCATACATCCCTATCATCCGGAATAGAGCTGAGGCAGTTTGTTTTTGTTTAATTTGCATGCTAGCTTATTCATCTTAGTTAATTTGTTAATTAATTAGGGTTGTGTAATAATTAGCTGTAATTCGTTATTTATTCGGATGTGTATTATTTATTCGAACCTTCCAAGGAGGGCAATGTTGTAATAAGTGTTTGTGTGTGTGATGTATGTCTTCCAACCCCACGTCTTTCTCCCTTTTATTTACCAGCTTACGATGGTTAGTTTTAGGGCATGTTTCAATTAGCATCTATATGATTGCATGTTTGCATTCATTCATCTGTATTGCATGCACCGAGCTCGGCGCATCATACTAACTGCATTGTATTTCAATTCCAAGTTGAATACGTGTATCAGTTATTGCATTTCATATGCCATTTTAGAATAGCCGAGCCTATCTTAGTTGCATTTTTGCATGTGTTGCATTAGGCATTTCAGCATAGTTAGGATTCATGCATGATTTCTAATTAGCTTCTTTCTTTGCCTTGGAGTACTCGGTAAGTATTTAGGCTTTAGCATCCTTGCATGTATATGAGTGACTGCCATGATAGCATGCTTACCATGAGGCTATTTGCTTATGTGATATAACTGCCTGAATGCTTGTCGGTGGAGGTTAGGCTATTTGAATTGGAACAATGCATTGAATGAGAGTTTTAAGCCCACTTGAGAGTGGCAAAATCATGTTTTCTAAGCCCACCCGAGAGTGGCAAAATCCATGTCTTAGCCTACTTGCAAGTAGCACCTTCAAACCGTTTTTCAAAACGAACGTGAGATGTTTTGTTCCAATTCAGGCGACCCAGTCTATACTTGTATGCTGTGAGCTTCACATAGTAATTCTAGGCTAATAACCGGAATAAGAGTACATATGTTTTCAAAACTCGATATCATTCTTAGTAGTGGCCGATCTTTGATCGGGCGAGCTGGGGTGCTCATAGCTGACCTTCCCCAATCGTACCCAAGTTCCCGAGCCGAGGCAACTTTGGTGATGACGGACACGTGGCCTTAGGCAACAAGTCAGGGTTTCCTAAATTCTCCCAAAATAAATATTTAGGTGGGGACTCTGTATCTGGCAAAGCAGTCCATGTTTGGCACTTCTTTCTAAAAATCAGTTTTTGAAAAACGATTTGCCGGATTTGGACTCTTTTATGATTCATCGGTCTTGCATTGCACTCTGCGAGATTAGATACCGGACCGTGACATTAAGTCCTGAACTGTAGTAAGCCCCAATGAACAAAAGAGGATTCCCTCCCGGCACGTTCAGGGACCTCTACAGTATGCTTAGCTTGTTTTAGCTTTATTTCAGTGTGTATTAGGCTTTTTTTTCCCATAATATACCTCTATTTCAAGTTGGTTTGATGGCCTCTTATATGCTTCATATACTTGTCTTGCAATCCTCTTGTTTGCTTTAACATGCATCATGCTTTGACATGTCTTTCTAGCATGATTTTGGCTCGACTCCATGAAGCTTTTAGCCTTGTTTTACCATGCTAGAGCTCTGTTTTGCCTTGTCTTGGTCATGCTTGCATTGTTTTGTATAGCCACCATGTAATCTAGCATGTTAGCTTTGAGTGTCCAAGTCACTAGTACGCTTTACTTGGGTCATTTAAGTGATTTGGCATCACTTGTTATGTTATTTCAGTCCATATAGTATACTTGTACACTTGAACTTATCACTCCTTTAATGTGTTAAAGGGTTTGCCTCTTATGCCTCATGAAAGGACCATTGTGTATGCCTCCATGTTTAGGCTTCTAGGATGACATTTCAATGTATTTTTGGTCTTGTTCTAATATGCCATAACTCTGATTTTGGTTGCTTAAACCATACCATGTTTGGTTTTGATAGGTGTAGTGTAATACCCCTTTTGTAGCCTTGCATGCTCCATATTTTGAACCCACCTTTCTAACATGTTTTGACCTTGGCCATTGCATGTTTTAGGCTCATCTTGACATGATTTAGGACTGTTTTGGGTTATACTTGCCATATGCTCTTTGTTTTATGTAGCTTTGGTTCAAGTCCCTTTACTAGTCTTAGGCTTTAAGCCTTATGCATGCTATGATTATGATTATATGTGTGATTTGGCATCATTTCTAACATCATTTTAGAGCATGTAGTGTTGTCACACTTGCATGCTTTTCACTCTTTTAAGTGTGCTTAAGAGTTGTGACTTCATGCCCAGGTGATAGGCCAATTAGCATGCATGTTTGTATATGCTTTTGTCCCACATTCCTTTGCATTTGGGCCACTGAGTTGGGCCTATTTGAGAGCTGTCCATTTTGGTTTAAGTCCATCCTTTGCATGTTGTTGCATGCTTGTTGCATATTTAGTACCTTGCATGTTATTGCATGCTAGTATGTTGCTTGTTTATCCCTTTATCATGTTGTCACATACTTGTCGCATTTTGTATGTTGTTGCATACTTGTACACCTTTGCATGCCTTGCATGCTTCAATGTTCATGTTGCATCTTGCATACTTGTTTAGGTTACATTGTGTTTGGCATGCTTGTCGCCATTAGTCATGTATGGCATCGTCATTAACATGCTTATGTTGCATTGCATTTGCATCATGCTTGAGTTGCTTGTATGCTTGCTTGCATGCTTAGAATGCATAGCATTATGTGTGCATCCCTTGCCTCTTGATCAAGCATGATAGAGGTTAGGGCCGCTTATATGTTGTGTGCATTTCATTTCATATAAATTGCACACTTGGCTCCTTGGGCCATCATGCAATAAAATGCGTGATTGGTGGTCCGAGGGTCGAGAACCATACTCCCTTGAGTTCATGACAAGATAGGGAGGATGGTTGTGCATACATTGTCTTGAAAATGCATTGCCATGCTTTGTTTGTCCTCTGCTGCAGGAAAACAGCATTCTGCAGGAAGATATGGTCGGTTGGCCATCTTCAGTGCCGGTCGGCTACAAACATCCATCCGAGAGCCTTACATATGGTCGATGACCACTATCCCTTGGGCGATGGCCCTATCTCTTGGCCAATGGACTCTCAACATGTCCCCAAGGTGGTTCAGAAGTGTCATAGAAGTTGGCACAGTTTTCAGAGGTACAGAGCAGTGCAAACAGAGGCAACATGAAGCATGGCAATGGATTTCTGAGCGAAGCCGATCGAGCATGCATTAATCCCTCTTCCAGAGGCTGCTTTACTATTTTCATAGCTTAATTAATTTGTTTAATTAGTTAAGAGTTGTGTAATAATTAATTAGCTTGTTAGTTAGTTAATTAGTCGATTTGTATTATTCTTTCGGACCCTCTGTCGAGAGGGCCAATTTTGTAATAAGCGTGCGTGTGTGCGATGCATGTCTTCTAACCTCCACTTCTTTCTCTCTTTTACTTATCTGCTTTCAATGGTTAGTTTTAAGGCATGTTTTAACTAGCATCCTTATGCTATGCATGTTTGCATCCATCCATTTGCATTGTATGCACCAGGCTCAGCGCATCATACTAACTGCATTGTATTTCAATTCCAATTTGAATATATGTATCAATTGTCGCATCTCATATGCCATTTTAGAATAGCCGAGCCTATTTCTAGTTGTAATTCGCATGCGATGCATTAGCCATTTTAATATGAACTAGGATCATGCATGATTTCTAACTAGTTTCTTGTTTTGGCTCGAAGTACACTGTGAGTGTTTATGCTTTAGCATCTTGGATGTGTGTGAGTGTTAAACATGACAACATGCTTGCCATGAGGCTAATTGCTTATGTGATATAATTACTTGAATGCCTGTGGGTGAAGGTTGGATTATTTGAATTGGGACGATTCATTGAAATCCGTGTTTTAGCCTACTTGCGAGTAGAAAACTTCAAACCATACTAAGGCCAATGGGCCTCACCAGATTGCAGAAGCTTTCCTTGTTTGGCCGGACCCTATCGGGTGTAGCGGCTATTTGGTATGCAAAATTCGAAGACTCTGTCAAAAGGAGTTGGGAGGAGATGGCCGAGGCCTTCATAGCTCAATACTCCTACAATACACAGATTGAGATTACAACCCGTGATCTCGAGACAACTAGGCAGGAGCCTAAGGAGAGTTTCTTCGATTTTGTGACCCGGTGGAGGGCCAAAGCCTCAATGATGACCATCAGGCCCGTTGACAAAGATCAGATTCGGATGGTTGTGCGCAACTTCCAGCCAAAGCTTATGCAAAAGATGATCGTTCTTCCCCTCCCCACCTTTACAGATCTACATGAGATAGGGGTGCAGATCGAGGATGTTATGAAACAAGGTCTGATTGATCAGGATAGAGAGCAGCCCAAGAGGGCTTTCAATCGAAATACAAATGCAAGCACAAGCAGTGCTGTAGCTGGCTAATCTTCAGATGTGAGAACGGTCACCACCACCCCCCCAAGAACCCTTGCAGCTACGCCATTCACCGGTGCATCCAGAAGTAGCTCACAAACAACCAAGTATTCACCGTGAGGCCAAAGAACCTTCACTCCACTATACATGCCCCCGTCCAAAGCTCTGGGGGTTTTGATCAGGAAAGGGCACTTGAAGCCCCAGGAGCCGCAGCCATTACCAGAAAAACTCCCTGCTTCCCATAACCCGACCAAGTACTGCGCCTTTCACCAATAGCATGGTCATGACACCGACCAGTGCTTTTGATTGCGTTATGAGATTCAAGACCTCATTGACAACAGGGTAATAATGCCTCCGGAGAAACCGAATGTCATAACCAACCCTCTCCCACCACATAACCAAGCTTCACCTCCCAAACGCATCAATCTAATCCAAACTGGGACTGTATCATACGACCTTAGTATATATATCACCCATTCTCACCTACCTAAGCCAGAGGTGTTCATTCCTAACAGCACTGACTTGTGCGTGTTGGACATCTCCCAAACCCAGCTTGAGACGGTGGTGGTGGCCATCGAAGAGAGAAGTGGGTCAACTGTAGGTGCAGATCAGAATAATTATACAGAGTCTGAGGAGTCTGAGAGCTTCATGAACGACCCGAGCGATTACATTATATCAGTAGGCCAGGCTAGGCCGGACGTGGAATTACCAGTAGGGGAAGAGATTTATGTAGTACAGGAAGATGGACTTAATCAGGGTCTGGATGACCTGGCAGAACTAGCAGAGGATATTGCTAACCTTCGGTTTTTCGACGAGTGGGACTCAGGGGACGTGGCAATCAATTGGTTTTATGAGTCAGCAGAGTCTACTGGGTGGCTTGACGACTAGCCAGATATTGTTGAACAACCTCAGTTAGAACAATATCCGTTAGGGACGAATATATCAACTGTGGCCGGAAGGGCCGAAGAGCATAGTGCATCGCTGGAGAGCACCGGTGTAAGGAATTTTGCTCAGGATCTGGGTAGTTTGGGAACAGAAGAAACTGAACAGTAGGCTGTACTAAAGCAGTTTGAGCAGGAAAGGGTCGAAAATTCTGAGAGGACTAGAAAAGCCAAAGCCCCTGTGGGGACGGAACGTGCTGCAGGCACACGAATTAATTCACATATTCCTCTTTAGGCTTAATTATTATTCTTCTAACTCATTTACAATGCTCAATGTATGCCTAAGAGTACTTAGAAGTGAAAGGGGACGGAAAACGGAACACAGAATGCATTTTCAAAATTTTAAAAAACAGGGTCCCCGCTCGAGCGTGGACTTCCCCGCTCGAGCGGACCCATGAGGTCTGCAAAAGTGCTGGATGCATCGAATTTACGCTCGAGCGTGAAGTCTGGCGCTCGAGCTGAAGTTCTGTCTACATAGCTCCCCGCTCGAGCGTGAACTTCCCCGCTCGAGCGTGAGCTTCCCCGCTCGAGCGAACACCATGTCTGCAAAAAGTTCTAGGAGCACGTATTTCCCA
The DNA here is from genome assembly GCF_004153795.1 of Camellia sinensis. NCBI lineage: Eukaryota > Viridiplantae > Streptophyta > Magnoliopsida > Ericales > Theaceae > Camellia > Camellia sinensis. The sequence goes on along the minus strand of NW_021027581.1, from coordinate 594,749 downwards.
CTCGAGCAGCAGTTTCCACGCTCGAGCGAACACCAAAAATTTTGGGTTTTCCAACAATGTTCTTGAGCCGAAATTTGACATTCAAAGGTTCCACAACACATGATTTCAGTTCAAAAACATGCAAACACATTACATTACATGAGAGTATAAAAGTATGACACCAAATTGTTCAAAGTTATCATTTAATTCCCAAATAGATCGACATTTCTTTCGTATGATCAAAATCCAAACATTCAAACTTCATACCAATTCCATAACTTCTTCAATCATGCATGCATGTCAAATTTTGACTTCATTTCTGTTACAAATGGTATAAATGATGCTCCAAATCAGGAAGCTGCACAAAACTACTCATGCATGTAAGGTTTGATGCTCCATTCTTCATATTTAACATGCTACATGCTAGAACTCCCAAAATTGTAACAATTATGCACATGCATGTTCATTTTAACTTCAAATTCAGCTCAATCTTAGCCATGAGCTACCATACCACTTGATTTCACAAAATTACATACTCAATTCATAAATCAAGAATTGATTACTCACCTAGAAGCTTTAAACACTCAATGTTCTTTGAGTTTTAACTTCTAATTTCACAATCTTGAATCAAAATGCATAACTCCTCCTCCTCTCTCTCTAGAATCGGCCCTCTCTCTCCCTCTTTAGAGAAATCTCAGCCCAAATGGATAAAAAGAGGAATTGAGTGCATTGTGCCCTTTTTTGTAAGTCCGACTAGTCAAAATTATTAATATTAAATAATTGGACACTTAATTAATGGTTCTGAATCTAATTATTTTGATCCGAAACAATTTTCAATTAAATTTCACCATAGGCTCTAAAAATTATGCCAATCACAATGGCGTAATCAATTTCGGTTTCGGTGGCTGATAGGGCCTTCAATTTAAATTCCAAAGCAGATAATCAAACAGATATTCCTACGGTGAACAGATAGAAATTCAAAACCACATATTTTCACATAATGGCACACAAAATCATATCAAACACATAATCGCATTCATAATAAGGACCAATTAGCTAAATACAGAACAGGGTTATCACACACCCCCTCCATACACCTGTATGGAGGGATTGGTCCCTTGCCTTAGCTTGCTTAGGAAGCTTAAAATTTGGACTTCTATAAGAAGGGAGCTCCTCCTCCCTTCTCAGAGGTTTTGAAATTGAGGGTTAGAGAGTTGTATCTATCTATCTCTATATCTTCCTCTCTTTACATATTTGTGTGTGCATTTGTGCTTTAAAGGGTGTTTTGTTCTCACTATTGCACACAAACACCTAGCAATACACCACCATTGGTTGCTGAGGTACTAGGGGGTTCATTTTAGAGTTCTTGGGCTGGTTTTGACCAGTGAAGGGTGCTGGTGTTGTGTTCTTGGAGGTGTTCTTCAAGGGTGAGCAAACTTGCTTTTAATACCCCATTCTTGCTTAAGCTTTTAGCCCTTCTTGCTTATTGTTTTAAGCTTAGATTATAACTGATAAAAGTTCTGTTTTTACTTGCTTTAGACCTTTGTTTAAGGTCTCTTCTTGGTTTGGGGTTGTTTACCCTCTCAAAGGCCTTATTAGGCCTTGTTTTAGGCCATCCATTTTGGCCTTTGTTCTTAGCTTTGCATGACCTTTCTACCACTGAAATCCAAAGGATTTTCAGTGGTGGAAAGGTGGTTTTGAGGTCTTAAATAGGAGAGGGTCATTCCCTCTCCTTGTTGTCTTGAATGCTTACATAAATGGCTTATGTTGGTGGCTTGTATGCTTAGCTTTGTTTTAGCTTTATTTTAGTGTGTATTAGGCTTTGTTTTGCCATAATATACCTTTATTTAAAGTTGGTTTGATGCTCTCTTATATGCTTCATATACTTGTCTTGCAATCCTCTTGCTTGCCTTAATATGCATCATGCTTTGACATGTCTTTCTAGCATGATTTTGGCTCGACTCCATAAAGCTTTTAGCCTTGTTTTACCATACTAGAGCTCTGTTTTGCCTTGTCTTGGTCATGCTTGCATTATTTTGTATAGCCACCATGTAATCTAGCTTTTTAGCTTTGAGTGTCCAAGTCACTAGTACGCTTTACTTGGGTCATTTCAGTGATTTGGCATCACTTGTTATGTTATTTCAGTCCATATAGTATGCTTGTACACTTGCACTTATCACTCCTTTCCCCGCTCGAGCGGACCCATGAGGTCTGCAAAAGTGCTGGATGCATCGAATTTACGCTCGAGCGTGAAGTCTGGCGCTCGAGCTGAAGTTCTGTCTACATAGCTCCCCGCTCGAGCGTGAACTTCCCCGCTCGAGCGTGAGCTTCCCCGCTCGAGCGAACACCATGTCTGCAAAAAGTTCTGGGAGCACGTATTTCCCACTCGAGCGGCAGTTTCCACGCTCGAGCGAACACCAAAAATTCTGGGTTTTCCAACAATGTTCTTGCGCCGAAATTTGACATTCAAAGCTTCCACAACACATGATTTCAGTTCAAAAACATGCAAACACATTATATTACATGAGAGTATAAAAGTATGACACCAAATTGTTCGAAGTCATCATTTAATTCCCAAATAGATCGACATTTCTTTCGTATGATCAAAATCCAAACATTCAAACTTCATACCAATTCCATAACTTCTTCAATCATGCATGCATGTCAAATTTTGACTTCATTTCTGTTACAAATGGTATAAATGATGCTCCAAATCAGGAAGCTGCACAAAACTACTCATGCATGTAAGGTTTGATGCTCCATTCTTCATATTTAACATGCTACATGCTAGAACTCCCAAAATTGTAACAATTATGCACATGCATGTTCATTTTAACTTCAAATTCAGCTCAATCTTAGCCATGAGCTACCATACCACTTGATTTCACAAAATTACATACTCAATTCATAAATCAAGAATTGATTACTCACCTAGAAGCTTTAAACACTCAATGTTCTTTGAGTTTTAACTTCTAATTTCACAATCTTGAATCAAAATGCATAACTCCTCCTCCTCTCTCTCTAGAATCGGCCCTCTCTCTCCCTCTTTAGAGAAATCTCAGCCCAAATGGATAAAAAGAGGAATTGAGTGCATTGTGCCCTTTTTTGTAAGTCCGACTAGTCAAAATTATTAATATTAAATAATTGGGCACTTAATTAATGGGCACTTAATTAATGGTTCTGAATCTAATTATTTTGATCCGAAACAATTTTCAATTAAATTTCACCGTAGGCTCTAAAAATTTTGCCAATCATAATGGCGCAATCAATTTCGATCTTTACGGCCGATAAGGCCTTCAATTTAACTTCCAAAGAAGATAATCAACAGATATTCCTATGGTGAACAGATAGAAATTCAAAACCACATATTTTCACATAATGGCACACAAAATCATATCAAACACATAATCGCATTCATAATAAGGACCAATTAGCTAAATACAGAACAGGGTTATCACACACCCCCTCCATACACGTGTATGGAGGGATTTGTCCCTTGCCTTAGCTTGCTTAGGAAGCTTAGAATTTGGACTTCTATAAGAAGGGAGCTCCTCCTCCCTTCTCAGAGGTTTTGAAATTGAGGGTTAGAGAGTTGTATCTATCTATCTCTATATCTTCCTCTCTTTACATATTTGTGTGTGCATTTGTGCTTTAAAGGGTGTTTTGTTCTCACTATTGCACACAAACACCTAGCAATACACCACCATTGGTTGCTGAGGTACTAGGGGGTTCATTTTAGAGTTCTTGGGCTGGTTTTGACCAGTGAAGGGTGCTGGTGTTGTGTTCTTGGAGGTGTTCTTCAAGGGTGAGCAAACTTGCTTTTAATACCCCATTCTTGCTTAAGCTTTTAGCCCTTCTTGCTTATTGTTTTAAGCTTAGCTATTAACTGATAAAAGTTCTGTTTTTACTTGCTTTAGACCTTTGTTTAAGGTCTCTTCTTGGTTTGGGGTTGTTTACCCTCTCAAAGGCCTTATTAGGCCTTGTTTTAGGCCATCCATTTTGGCCTTTGTTCTTAGCTTTGCATGACCTTTCGACCACTGAAATCCAAAGGATTTTCAGTGGTGGAAAGGTGGTTTTGAGGTCTTAAATAGGAGAGGGTCATTCCCTCTCCTTGTTGTCTTGAATGCTTACATAAATGGCTTATGTTGGTGGCTTGTATGCTTAGCTTTGTTTTAGCTTTATTTTAGTGTGTATTAGGCTTTGTTTTGCCATAATATACCTTTATTTAAAGTTGGTTTGATGCTCTCTTATATGCTTCATATACTTGTCATGCAATCCTCTTGCTTGCCTTAACATGCATCATGCTTTGACATGTCTTTCTAGCATGATTTTGGCTCGACTCCATAAAGCTTTTAGCCTTGTTTTACCATACTAGAGCTCTGTTTTGCCTTGTCTTGGTCATGCTTGCATTATTTTGTATAGCCACCATGTAGTCTAGCTTTTTAGCTTTGAGTGTCCAAGTCACTAGTACGCTTTACTTGGGTCATTTCAGTGATTTGGCATCACTTGTTATGTTATTTCAGTCCATATAGTATGCTCAAACACTTGCACTTGCCACTCCTTTAATGCTTTAAAGAGTCGATGTTTTATGCCTCATAAATGGGTCATTGTGTGTGCCATCATGTTTAGGTCTTTGGGATGCTATCTAAGTGGGTTTTGGGTTGGTCTTGTTCTAACATGCCATAACTCTAATTTTGGTTGCTTAAATCATACCATGTTTGGTTTTGATAGGTGTAGTGTAACACCCCTTTTATAGCCTTGCATGCTCCATGTTTTGAACCCACCTTTCTAGCATGTTTTGACCTTGGCCATTGCATGTTTTAGGCTTATCTTGACATGATTTAGGACTATTTTGGGTTATACTTGTCATATGCTCTTTGTTTTATGTAGCTTTGGTTCAAGTCCCTTTACTAGTCTTAGGCTTTAAGCCTTATGCATGCTATGATTATGATTATATGTGTGATTTGGCATCATTTCCAACATCATTTCATAGCATGTAGTGTTGTCACACTTGCATGCTTTTCACTCGTTTAAGTGTGCTTAAGAGTTGTGTCTTCATGCCTAGGTGATAGGCCAATTAGCATGCATGTTTGTATATGCTTTTGTCCCTCATTCCTTAGCATTTTGGCCACAGATTTGGGCCTATTTGAGAGCTGTCCATTTTGGTTTAAGTCCATCCTTTGCAAGTTGTTGCATGCTTGCCTTGCATGTTGTTGCATGCTTGTTGCATATTTAGTACCTTGCATGTTGTTGCATGCTTGTATGTTGCATGCTTATCCCTTTATCATGTTGTCACATGCTTGTCGCATTTTGTATGTTGTTGCATACTTGTACACCTTTGCATGCCTTGCATGCTTGAATGTTCATGTTGCATCTTGCATACTTGTTTAGGTTACATTGCATTTGGCATGCCTGTCACCATTAGTCTTATATGGCATCGTATTAACATGCTTATGTTGCATTGGATTTGCATCATGCTTGAGTTGCTTGTATACTTGTTTGCATGCTTAGGTTGCTTAGCATTGTGTGTGCATCCCTTGCCTCTTGATCAAGCATGATAGAAGTTGGGGCCCCTTATATGTTGTGTGCATTTTATTTGATATAAATTGCACACTTGGCTCCTTTGGCCATCACGCATTGAAATGCGTGATTGGTGGTCCGAGGGTCGAGAACCATACTCCCTTGAGTTCATGACATGATAGGGAGGATGGTTGTGCCTACATTGTCTTAAAAATGCATTGTCATGCTCTGTTTGTCCTCTGCTCCAGCAAAACAGCATTCTACCCGAAGATATGGCCGGTCGGCCATCTTCAGTGCCGGTCGGCTACAAACATTCGGCCGAGAGCCTTACATATGGTCGATGACCACTATCCCTTGGCCGATGGCCCTATGTCTTAGCCGATGGACTCTCAGCATGTCCCCAAGGTGGTTCAGAAGTGTCACAGAAGTTGGCACAGTTTTCAGAGGTACAGAGCAGTGCAAACAGAGGCAACGTGAAGCATGGCAATGGATTTTCGAGTGAAGCCGATCGAGCATGCATTTTTCCCTCTTCCCGAGGCTGCTTTACTGTTTTCATAACTTAATTAATTTGTTTAATTAGTTAAGAATTGTGTAATAATTAACTAGCTTGTTAGTTAGTTAATTAGTCGATTTGTATTATTCTTTCGGACCCTCCATCGAGAGGGCCAATTTTGTAATAATTGTGCGTGTGTGCGATGCATGTCTTCCAACCTCCACTTCTTTCTCCCTTTTACTTACCTGCTTTCAATGGTTAGTTTTAAGGCATGTTTCAATTAGCATCCTTAAGCCATGCATGTTTGCATCCATCCATTTGTATTGCATGCACCAGGCTCGGTGCATCATACTAACTGCATTGTATTTCAATTCCAATTTGAATATATGTATCAATTGTCGCATCTCATATGCCATTTTAGAATAGTCCAGCCTATGTCTAGTTGCACTTCGCATGCGATGCATTAGCCATTTTAACATGAACTAAGATCATGCATGATTTCTAACTAGTTTCTTATTTTGACTCGAAGTACACTGTGAGTGTTTATGCTTTAGCATCTTGCATGTATGTGAGTGTTAAACATGACAGCATGCTTTCCATAAGGCTAATTGCTTATATGATATAACTGCCTAAATGCCTGTGGGGGAAGGTTGGATTACTTGAATTGGGACAATTCATTGAAATCCGTGTTTTAGCCTACTTGTGAGTAACAAACTTCAAACCATTTCCAAACAAACGGATATGCGATGCTTTGTTCCAAATTAGGCGATCTAGTCTATACTTGTATATTGTGTGCATCACATAGTAAATTCTAGCTTATTAATCGGAATAAGAGCACATATGTTTTCAAAAACAAGATATCATGCTTAGTATAGGCCGATCTTCGGATCGGGCAAGCGGGGGTGCTCATAGATGACCTTCCCCAATCATACCCAAGTTCCCGGGCCGAGGCAACTTTGGTGATGACGGACACATGGCCTTAGGCAACGAGTCAGGGTTTCCTAAATTCTTCTACAACAAAATATTTAGGTGGCTACTCTGTATCTGGTAAAGCAATCCATGTTTGGCACTTCTTTCTTAAAAATCAGTTTTCCAAAACAATTTGCCAGATTTAGACTTTTTGGTGATTTATCGGTCTCGCATTGCACTTTGCGGGATTAGATTCAGAACCGTGACATTTGAGTCTGAACTACAGTAGCATGAGGCCCAAGGGAGCGTCTACAGTAGGGTAGGTCATTTCTCTGATTGCCCCAGCGTCAAGCAATCGGTCAACCTCTTCGACAATGGCGGCAGCGTGTTCGACGGCTGACCGCCGGCTCTTTTGGATAATCGACTTGCATTTAGAGTCAACATTTAAACGGTGCTGCGAAACAAATGGTTCTACACCCGGCATCTCATATGGAGTCCATGTAAAAACATCAAGGTTGCCGAGCAAGAAGGAAATTAGCTGCTGTCTGTCGGCTTGATTCAGGGAAGCACCGACCATGAAGAACTTGTCTGGGTTTCCGTCAATATCAACTCGATCTAGGGCTTCTGTGGCCTTTTCACTTGGGAGCCACCCAACATCGTCGAGGCTCTCTTGATCCGGCACCTCAATAGAACTCACTTGCAACATTTTTGGTATCTTTCCAGTAAGGAGATAACATGCTTATGCCGATTTTTGGGAGCCACGGATTTGCTCAATGTTGCGTTCTATCGGGAAGTGTAGCAGCTGATGATAGGTGCTTGGCACGGCCTGCATAGTATGCAACCAAGTTCACCCCATGATGAGATTATACGGTGATGGCAGGTTGACGACCAAGAATTCCACATCCATTGTTTGGGAGCCCGCTCGAACGGGTAGTGTGATTTTCCCCAACGGGTATTCTGGATTGGCGTTGAAGCCGAATAGTGGATAAGGAGCCAGAGAAAGATCCGAATTCGAAGAAGCCGAGTTTGGTGAATGTCTTGTAATACATAACTTCCAATGTGCTCTCCGGATCAATGAGTACGCGCTCAATGGTGAATCGGTTTATGCGCAGTTCAATGACCAATGGATCAATATGGTACACACTATAAAATCAATTATCAAATATTTATTATAATTTTATATAATAAATAATAATAACTCCCAAGGTGGTTATTACCAATCACATTTTAAAAGGACCAAACAGTTAAACGTGAGTCATTAAACAAACTCAATATAAATTAAATCTAAGTCATGGGTCTCACCCATAAGTCAAATATGGTCCAATTATGAGTCTCACCCATAAGTCAAATCATGGTCCAAACACCCAAAACTCAATTTTAAATTTTGTTATAAATTAAACTGAACATCAATCAGTTCGTGAATTTTCATAAAATAAATACTCATCATTAAATTTTGAAATTTTTACCCGACATGCTAGACTCATATGGGAACAACATATAAAAATTACATAATTGTCTAAGATCAGAAACTATTTTTAAAAAATACAAAACCGAATTGTTTTCGCACAGAATTTACACGGCAATCAAATTCGAAAATTTGCTCAATTAAATTGTGCACTGGCTATTGAATTTTTTTTTTTTTGGGTCATTACACTTTTGGTGAGTGATTTGGAAAACTCTTGGAGGCACAGAGGGTGGTCACTACCATAGACACCAAGGGTCTCAATGAACCTTACTACGTGTTCTCTAACATTACCTTACATGTCGTCAAACTTCACAAACTTGGGTACTGTATACCCAGTTCGATATGGCATGAACAGTATCTCTTGAGGATATGGGGGCTTCATATCCGGATCTAGAAGAGACAACAGTTGTTTCTTGCTACACTCTTGCTCGAGCATAGAGTGGACATCGGCTATAGTAACAAAGTGATTGGGTTGGTAAGGGCCAGTCTATCCCTATGTAACCGAGCCAGCAGTTGTATCATTCACCTTAGGTACCATCAGAGGCACCTGGATCAGAGCTCGATCCTCAGAGAGTGGGTTTAGGACTACTGTAGGCGGAGGCGCCTGTACTAGAACTGGCCTGGACGCTATGGCCATAATGGCTTTGGTAAGAGTTTGCAAGGCTGTCAGGATTTCCCTCTACGTGTCTTGAAGTGACTGGACTACTTCGACTACAACACTGTGGTCATGGTCTTCAGTATGTGTTGCTCTGGCATTAGAAGAGCCTTGTTGTCGTGGTTGTTGTTGAACTTCATTTTTCGCCATCTTTTCTGGTGAAGTATGAAAACCACTACGGGTGTAGACCATCAACAAAGTCGCCTCTCTAGTGGAGTCACCAGAAATGCAAAGAGGTTCGATTTGATCAGTGATTAATAGAATAATTAGAGAGGCAAAACTATATTAGTGGTCCAACAAAGATAGAATGGCTGGTGGATGAGTAAACAAAACTCTAGGGAAGTTAGAGAATGAGCAGCTAGGTGAATGTAGAGCAAGTGTCTCAAGGAGAAGAGAATGATAGTGCACAAATGGGCAGCCTCTCTCCCAAATTCCCAGGAAATCATCTTTTGGACCTTGGGAAATGGGTCCTATTTATAGGCTTTTCCTTGGTACCAAAGGATACAAAGTGGCCAAATAAAGTAAAGACATGTGTCCCTAAGAATCACATGGAATATTCTGCCTTGCGTCACTAGGCTGACTGTGTCCCTCTACATGTACTGTGTACTATCTATTTGGCACAAATGCCTTGGCAAGTGCACTTGCGGTGGGAGTGTTTTCTGCTGTAACTTGCCTCCTTGGCCTAAACCTCAACGAATGCACTTGTGATGGTAATGTTTGTCACTGCACTTGCCTTTTTAGTTCAGTTTAGCCAAGACATGCATTCTTAGGATTTCATAGCCTGTTATCAGCCATGTTTTCATGTTCAATTCAGCGAAACCTCCACCCTTAGCCACCTAACCACAAACTCCCCAGCTTCCGAGGGCGAAGGCCATAACCAAGCCTACTATCAGCCATGCTATGCCTTAGTACCAAGCCCAAAGGGGCTTCCTTGGTCCTGCCTATGTGACCAAGGCAAGTCTACGACTTGGATGGATGGAAAGTGAGTCCCTTGCACTTGAGTTTCCCTGCTCCCATCTTCGCGGAGTCACCGTGGTATACTGGTATCTCTGGGCTTGCTATCAGCTCCAACCGATAAGCTTTGAGGCCTGCTATCAGTGCTAGGCTAATAATGCTTTAGAGCCTTCTACTAGCGCCAAGCATTAGCCTCTATTTGTGGAGGGGGAGCTTCTCCCAGAGGCTACTATCACCTTGGTGGAGGTGTTGCCTCCGCAAGTTAGTTGCGACGGTTGTAGTTGTTGCGGTGGCTATTTCTTGTGGCAAGTTCAAATAACAGTGCCGACAATACTAGAGATGGTGGCGCCGACAAGGTACCTCTGCAACTTGACCACTATAAGTGTTGCCTCTGCAACTTAGTTGCTTTGGTTTTCTCTTTTTCTTAACAACTGCAGCTGGCGGTGGTACCAACAATACTTGGAATGGTGGCGTTGAGACAAAGTGCCTCGTCAACTTGACCGTTGCAAGTAATGCCTTTGCAACTTGACTTAGACATTTTCCCCTCATAGAGTCCGCTCGGACCCTTGGCAGGTCGGACCTACTGCGGCCCACTATTGACCTACTTTCCCTAAGCTTTAGCCCATCCTCCTTCAGTCATTCCTGGTTGCCGAAAAAAGGGCGATCTCCGCACTTAGGGCCATACTTGATTTGGACTTTAATTTCTGACCCTCTACACTATGCTATGATTATCTTCAGTTGTGTTTTAGATCATAAATTTAGGTGAAGATTTGTGACCAAAAATTAAAGGATGAGAAAATGTATTTTATTACATTTCCATCTATTTTTTTCCTTCCATAAATTTTACCCATATCTAACATTCAACCACAACCTTATCACACCAGAATGCAAGCACACGATTGATCATCCAAGATCAAGGCCATCAAAGATTTCAGATCTGTTTCAAAAACATTACAAAAGAAAGTATGGAATTAAAACTTGATTTTAAGCATGAGTACTTTGAATGTTTTATTTTATTTTTTTATTTGAACGCATTAGTCATTGCGGTATTATTATTTTTAGTTTTTGCCTAGCAGGAAAATCTCATGGAGTTCCATGTACGTATGGCATTGTTTAGAACATTAATATTTCGAAATGAGTTCATTAAAATTTGGTGTTGAGGGTTTTATTGTGATTATGGAAATACAAAATTATGAATCATTGAATAAATAAAATAAAATAGATTTTTTCTCCCTTTTATAGGCAAATAGTGAAGACTATGTAAGAAAGGAAATGGTACAATGTGCATTTGCATATCGTAAGAGAAATTATTATTTTTATGGTGAAAGTTATGATTTTTGTATTGAAAGTTATGAATGGTGAAATTGTGGTGTGCATTCCTGAAGTTATGAATAATCATCGTTATGCTTTTTGTAGTAATAGTTATACAGGGTAAAAAGTTCTATATTTTGTAATAGCAATTACATTTTTTTGTAAATGCATACCATATGCATCTTTTTTCTTTTTTTTTTTTTGGTGCATGTAGTAGCCTTTCCCATATACGATGAACACTTGTGTTGTTGACATAGCTAGGCACATATTCCTACCTTGCTAACTTTTAGGTGTTTGAATGCATGATTCTATTAATTTATTAATCCTCTAACATTCTATCGAGTTTAAAAATATAAGTAAGATGATGGCATTGAATACCCAAATAGAAACATAAGTGTAACGCTCCGAAATAATAACTGTCATGACCCGAACCCGCCCCTATGGGTTAAGGACATAACCGGCAAGTAATCCTGAGATTACCTACGGCCTCAAATCAAGTCAGACGCAACTTATCAGAGTAAAGGGGCCTAATGGAAGCAAAATTTAAAACTTTGTCCACAGAGTTGTGCTTACATGGCACATCGTAACAACCAGACATATGCACATTAATAATTCACAACAAAATATGTACCACACAAGGTTCTGTACATACAGAATCATATAAGTCTAAGTCAACCCATCACGACTATATACAACAGATGCAAAGTCTTCGCCAACATGACAGAATATAAATACATAACAAAAGGGCAAAGACAGGTCTCGTGCGTGAGACACAAGGGCTGACTCTCCCAAAACCTTTGTCGTTCCACATAGACTTCACTGGGGCTGGGTTTGGACTTCTCTTAGCTCACCTACAAACACGTGAATGAGTGTGAGCGAAAGCCCAGTGAATAATATCAATTAAAGAAGCTATACAAACGATATGTAGAATAACATGCTTCAAACGGCCTTAGGCCCAATTCATATTTCTATTTAACATATATACACAATTTAGGTCAAGTTACTGCTGTTTCAAACAGACTAGCCTTTGGCCCATTTAACTTTCATTTGTGTCAAAACGGCCTTTGGCCCATTCAGATGACAAACTGGCCTTTGGCCCATTCATTCATGTCAAAACGGCGTCTGGCCCATCCATTCATGCCAAAACAGCCTCTGACCCATCCATTCATTCCAAAACGGCCTCTGATCCATCCATTCGTGCCAAAACAGCCTCCCATTCATTTGGTATAGCAAACATTGTCCACCAATCGAATCAGTGAACTTATAAAACTTACATAGAAGTAAGCAATTGGACACCAACATATTTCAGATATCTCTGTTAAGGTATTACTCGCAGTGATCGGTTGGTTGGTTTGCCCCGGAGCTCGACCCTACACATTCCATGAACACAAAAGGGTCACAAACAATTCTATCCGTTCTAAATTCACATTTTCCTCTTTAGGCTTCATTCTTATCTCTTTAACTTATTATAACAAGATCAGTGGTTTTCCTTGGATGATAATTGGTGTTTTTGACAGATTTATTATTTTTTGTTCATGTTTTTATAACGTTTCTGGTTTAGGCCCAACCCATTGCGTGTTCTGGACTCGAGTTTCATAGCTTCGTATGGTTGTTCATGTCTTTGTCCCCTTATTCTTTTTTAAATTTGGTTGTTGGATTGTAGTGGTTGTGTTTGAAACAAGTTGGTTGTTCAGTTTTCAAACTTTTGTTGCCAAGCATTTTGCTCCTTCGCTCAAGTAGCACTTCTTGCGCTCGAGCACGATTTGTACAATTTCAGTACTTTACAGGTCTCTACAAAAATACTGGACGAGAGCATTCTACGCTCGAGCAGCGTTTCATACCCTCGGGTGGTCTAGCTCTCGAGCGAACATTCTAGCACGCAACCGATGGACTTCTGTCTACAAAACTTCTAAACGTGTGTATTCTTCGGTCGAGCGTCACTTCTTGCGCTTGAGCAAAACATTGTGTCTGACGTACAAGCATCACTTCTTGCGCTCAAGCGAACTACGTGTATATCAGTTTATGAAGATGACTTTTTACTTAAATTTTTCATTCCTCTTTCTCTCTAAAACTTTTCGAAAAGCTAGATCTTGAGTCTCTCTCTCTAAAACCCACATTCTCTCTACATTTTCACCTAGATCCATTGGGTTCTCTACCTTAGTGCCTTTGAGAAAAAGTTAGAGCATTCCTAGAACTTCGTTTTGATCCGATTGGAACTTGGTTTCAGCGTCATTAAAGTTTCCACCTTACTTTGCTCGTCTGCTAACTTTGAGGTATGAAGTTTCTACACTCTTTTATGAGTTTTAACTTAGTTATTTATTGATGTGTAAGAAATATTGGGACTTGAGGTGATTTTGAACAAACCTATGGCTTAGGGTTTAAAATTCAAAAGAGGGGGTTCTAAAATGGATGTCTTGGAAAGGGTTATGGAAATGTATATGAGCTTGTGTTGTATTAAAATGGGTGATATTGGAGTTTGCGACAAGATTGGGAAAAAGGGAAATTTTTCCCTAAAATACCTTGAATAATTATTTTGTATAAATAATGGAATTTGTGTAAGAAAGTGAAATTGGATAGATGTTTATACAAGTGGTGTAGTTGGATAAGTCTAATCTCTCACCTATGGAAATTTGAATAATGCATCTGTTGTGAAGATTGTATATCTGTTTTGGGCTATCGGTGGAGGATAGCTATGATTGTTGTTGAAATTGCATGAGGATTAGGAGAATTGAAACTAATCTCTTGTTGGTTGTCATTGAATATGACTGTATTTTTAATACATTGTCTATGTATGATGTTTGGGAGGAGAAAGGGGATGGACTCCATTAAATTAAGTTGGCCTGTGTGTCTAGGGTGAAATTCCCGAAAACCGCGCGTATACATTGGCCCCGATTCCCGCAGACAAAATTTCCATAAAATGGCAAAGTAAAGTGTTTGTGTGATGGTTGTATATGTTACAGAACCACTGAATTGTAGTCTCAGCTGGGTTGTCTGGATTATGATGAATATGACTCAAGAACTGAGGTAAAATGAATTGAAATAGAATGAATACGATTAATGGAATTGAGACAAATGGATTGAGACATAAAACTTGGCTCACTATGATCGTGTCAAATAAGAATGATTTTACTACGAGCATTGTATATGCACATTTATACTTATACCTTTGTTAACATTCATATATTATGTTAAATTATTTCTACTAGGCTTTAACTCACCCTACTTGGAAAACCATTTTTGGATTATGATGAATATGACTCAGGAACTGAGGTAAAATGAATTGAAATGGAATGAATACGATTAATGGAATTGAGACAAATGGATTAAGACATAAAACTTGGCTCACTATGATCGTGTCAAATAAGAATGATTTTACTACGAGCATTGTATATGCACATTTATACTTATACCTTTGTTAACATTCGTATATTATGTTAAATTATTTCTACTAGGCTTTAACTCACCCTACTTGGAAAACCATTTTCAGGTGCTGGTGACATGCCTCCTCCAAAGACTTAGCTTGGGAGGACCTGGGAGCTGAAGGCTCTGTTTTGTTGTTTTGTATTTAATATTTTGCACAAGCCTAAGGCTTTATATGTATAGAGCTTAAGACTCTTTTTTTTGTTGTAACCAAGCACCGTCTTGGACAGATGTAAGTTTATATGGCATTTATTTTGTTGATCATTAACTTGATATCACATGCTATAGATTCAAGGTGGGGCTTATGAATGTATATCGCATGTGTCTTTTTGTAAATTGACTAATGAAAGTCGATTATTTCATTTATGCCATCTGGTATTAGCCATTTATAGAGGAATTGTTGCAATTATTTTGGGGCGTTACAGTTTTGTTGTATGGTTGTTTGTTCAACCCTTTAGGATCATGTTGTTTTTCTTTTGTTAATCTGTATGTTGTTTACTAATATAAGTGTTTTTCATGTTTTCAAAACAAAAAACAAAAAAAATGATACATTTGACAAAAGTTTAACAAGACAATAGTACACAAATGAACTACCCCTACATTTGTTGTTTCTATGAAATATAGTGAAACGACCTCACGGTATACCTTTCCAATTTAATAGGACTTAATAGTCTATAAGAAAATTGAAGAGACTTTCCGGTGCATACTTTTTTGGAATGAGACTTATGGTAAATTCTCCTTAATTTATTCCAACTTTTTTTTTTTACGACATAGTTGATTGAATGTAAAATTTGATTAGCTTCAACTTTAAGGAAATTATTTATCAAGAGGCAATTATAACTGGTATAGTCACAATCTTTCCACACATTTAACAAATAACCATCCATTATTATTAAATAATTCACCACTTCAATTATTAAAAAAAAAATAGTGAAATTTCATTTTTAAATTACTAATACAATAAAGCAATATTTGGCTCACTGAAATGAAATTGAATAAAATGGAATTGTCATTCCTTAGCCTCTCACAATGGTGAAAATGATTTTGTTTATAATATATCTTTTGATCATTTTTTTAGTGAACTGAACATGAAAATGAACATTATAATGGGATGATTATTTCATTCCAGATCATGTCAATTAATTGTACCTAACATAAGAACTAAATCATTCAGGAGCCTTATTTTTTAGATAGAATTCGGCGGCAAATGCCTTTTTGGCATTACCTCAAGTCGGCCCTGGTCTGGGGATATGCACAGTGCAAGTAATAATGGAAAATTATATAATAGTCTCAGAACATTATGTAATCATATTCCCTCACCAATCACCATTCAGTACACCCCCTTATGTTCCTTAATCACTCAATACAAATAATTAATAGTGTAACGCCCTCGAAATAATAACATTAAACAATCAATTAAGACATTCATTTACATACAAAATATCCACATTCTTCTATTCATCAGAGTTTCATTACAAAAGTATTACATGTTAACAACAAAAGCAAAATGCCCTACAGGCTTATAGCTTTCCAAGTTAACACTCGGTTACAACAAAAGAGTACTAACTCATCTACACATTGCAAGCGCCTAATGGGCTTGAAACTCTATACATGTATACATCAAAAGAAGGAACTTAACAACAAAAATCTGCGCCGCCTCTAAAGCCCTGCCCAAAGCTATGGACCTTGGAAGTGGCATGCTTACCACTGAACGCTTACGCTGAAAATGATATTCCCATATAGGGTGAGCCACCAGGCATCCCCAGTAGAAAAAACACTAAAACACCACACATGAACAATGACTAAAAGAGTTTAGCAATTGATAGATGGCCAAACTGCAAACATCCACATCAATCACGTTTTATGCATCCGCTTATGAGTCCAAGTTACTTTTCCTTTTCCCTTTTTCAACTATGATATGTATAAAAACTATTATCCCCACATCACAGATAAGCATATAAGCTTATCCACATTCTAAACAGATATGTATAACAACAGTATCCCACATTCACAGATAGCATATAAGCTGTATCCACACTTCACAAAATAAGCATGATGAGCTCTATCTTCACTTCTCCTCAAGACACGCATATAGCTGTATTTCTACGGAGTTTCATCCCCTATCTTCTCCCAATACTATCCGGTTTAGAGGTACATCCCCCATCTTCCGCCTAAAACCGTCGGAGTTACATCCCCCATCTCTCCTCTAACACATAACGATATAGCAAAACAACATTGGTTCCTATATACAATCACTTCCAATACATTACAGTTAAAATGTATTCTATCAACCGTCAAATCCATGACACATTTCCATTGATCTAGTTCTCCTGTCTTGCCATAAATCCGATCATGCAGTTGTCCTACACCAATACACGACATATCTCCACGATAGCCCAAAAGCAGATTATTTCTAAACAGAAAAATAAAGCACAACTGGATATCATCAAACATTTCATTCGGTGTAATAAACCAATTCAACTACACCCCTTTAACCCGCATGCACTCTCACATTTACTCAAACAATTCCATTCTCATCTTCCTCATTCTCGACAATTAAATTATGCACCAATTAATCAGATCAATGCTTAATAGGTTCATTTTCCATATTACCATTAACAACCCTATAGGTCCCACTTTTCATCAATGATTCACACATTTATTCCATTTCTCTATACCAAACAGCATCTAGCGTTTATTATAAATAAAAACCCCAACTTTTGTAAAATAACACAAAAGGCTCCCAAACCTTTCACAAAAATTACCAAATCCAAACAGACCTTACCACTAGGAAGCGAAGGCAACTCGGAAGGCCAGAGCCGAAGACAACCAAGCATGACCCGAGGATACGAGGAGAGCACAGGAGTGCGTCGCGCCCACAGGCAAGACGGCCAACTCCACAAAACCGAACACAACGCACCCGCGCCAACAACGGACACCGCGCTCGGAGCACCAGACGTACGCCCCCCAACATAACGAATCACCCCACATAGACCATTATTACACTCATCTACAGCACTCCATGA
Organism: Camellia sinensis; assembly: GCF_004153795.1. NCBI lineage: Eukaryota > Viridiplantae > Streptophyta > Magnoliopsida > Ericales > Theaceae > Camellia > Camellia sinensis. Next base: position 577,017 of record NW_021027581.1, on the reverse strand, counting down.
GAAACAAAAGCCCGGACGACGACGACAGGGCGCTGAAACAGTGCGAGATCTGAGACCGACACAGCACGACCGCCGTGCGAAACGCAAACAAACCAACACGGCGCAACGCAACTAGCGAGACAGTACGTGCGCAACAAGCGACACACGATAGAAAGCACACAACGCCGGTGCAAGCAAGAGCCAACCACGAAGCAAATACCCAACATGCGGCGCAAGCCACCGCCACAGAACCACGACAACCAAGCGAGCATAGAAACCAAACGCCGACACCAGACAAAATTCACCAGGAAAGATCGCAACACACAGACGCCCCAACTCCAAAACTCACACAACTCAGCCACCGCCACACGACACGGCACCCACCCCCCAAAACAACCACCCCCCAAAAAACTCGACATCACGCCGGAAAACACAAACCCAAACATCTCAAAATACCAAAGATTTAAAGCACAGAAAACCATTATACCTTAATGATCTATTTGGAAATTAAATAAAAAAGGAAGTTGAATAGAAAATGCCAACGTGCTCCAAATCTCAAAATTTTCAGATTAAAATGTAGCCCTCGACGATCAACAACTTTTTTGTAAAGGCCAAAGGTGAGCAAATCACTCCTACTAGATCAAAACCTAGAGTGAAGGTAGAGTTCTAGAGTGAGAGGTTCAACAATGATGTTTTTGGAAAAGTATGAGAGAGAAGAGAAAGTGAAAAAGTGATTTGAAAAGTCAAAACTCGGAACTTAAACCCAGTCGCCATGCTCGACCGTCTGAACCCCCGCTCGAGCGGCACTCACAGACTCCCGCTCGAGCGGCCAAACTCCCGCTCGAGCTCCGGATGCACTCTCCCAGCATCTCGACACAACAGGTCCCCTGCTCAAGCGCTCGAAGCCCCGCTTGAGCGTCACTTACGACCTCCCGCTCGAGCGGCCAATCGCCGCTCGAGCGTCCAACACTGCACAGGAAATACTGGATGGGTGTATTCCCCGCTCGAGCGTCAAACTCCCCGCTCGAGCGGACAGGCCAAAATCTGGGCAACTAGTTTTGGTTTCTAAACTCAACCAACCTGTAACAAACCTGCCCAACACATCCTATAACTCAAATACAAAATAAGAAAGGATGTAAACAAGATAATAACCAACTACCAACATCCACGGACACATGTCCGGATCACTATACAACAAGGGTAAATCCGGGATCGCTATAAATAGTCCACTTTCTCCTCCAATGATACTACCATGGAGTATCACGTGATCGAACTCCCAGACTATCGAATAATCACAAGAAATGCATGCACCAAGCTAAACCAAGTATAGTTCTAAAAAATAAAAACAGCTAACCCAAATAGATATTTATGTGAATTTTTTTTATTTTTTTATTTTAGAAGATATATTACAAATAGGGAAAATTATATTTTATCCTCTTGGATTATCACCCTATCAAATTAGACAATTAACCATGAAGGAAATCCCAACACATTCACGAGAACATAAAAAATTCAACGATCACAAGAGAAAATCTCATCAATACAAACATCCAACTATGAAACATTCTCTACCATACACCAACATATGACAAACATAACAAATAAATAAAAAAAAAGTAAAGACGTACATGTAGTTTAAAAGAGTCAAATCCAAAAGCTTCTTAATTAACGAATTAATTCATCAAAATCTGTGTCTGACAGGTACCCATTCGATCCTCCGTCAAGATTTGAAGCAAGATCATCAGCAAGATCATCATCAACATTTGATGGAAAAAGACGCAAATCACCAATTGTCCAGTAACCATCAGTAGAGAAAATGCTACAACAGTAAACGTCAATCACAGGTAACTCAGCACCAATCTCAAAATGATTCTCCCAAGCCTCCTGCAGTAGTAATGCAGATTGGAGGTTCCTTACCACATTGTCTATCGAGGGTCGCCAGTTGTCCTGATCAAGTAGACAACTTATTGCAATATCGACAAATTCCTTCAAGCATTCGGGTGCTATTTTCCCAATCAGATTTGGATCAATGATTCGATCAATGGTTTTGATACTATTCATGAACTGATCTACTAATGACTTGCAATCCCCATCTAGCTCATAATATGGCTTCTTAGCACACAATACTGACAACAACACCATACCAAATGAATATACGTCAGATTTTGTTGTTAATTTTCCGTGCATCCAGAGCTCTGGTGCCCTATATCCCATAGTACCGCAAACATTTGAATCCGTTAGTGTTACAAATGTAGTGTTATTGGGTATTAATTTGGAAAACCTAAAATGAGTAAGTTTTGCAACCCAATTCTCGTCCAACAGAATATTAGCTGGCTTTATGTCACCGTGGATGACTCTTTGCTTCGCATTCTCATGGAGATGTTGTAGTCCTAGAGCTGCACCAATGCAGATCTTGAGTCGTTCTTTCCACAGAAGTGTATTGTTGTTTGTGTTGGACAAATGATCTTCCAAGGATCCATTCTCCATGTAATCATACACGCCAATTAACTCTGGTTTCACATTGCAAAATCCAATCAAAGAGACTGTGGGGGTGATTCTCGAGCAGGCAGTGTACCTCAATGTCAGCCCAATCCTCTTCCCAATTTTGCGATGCCAAGGCATTGAACCTTTTGATCATAACAATACTAGTTTCCCCATCCAAAAATCCTTTGTACACCTTGTAAAGTCCATTGGTTTCAATCCAAAGAAGCTTATTGAAATCATTTGTGGCTGCTTGAATATCAGCTAGTGAGAAATGACGGTGTGGTTGGTTAACACCGTCTGAAAGTGGTTCCAAAAACAAATCCTTTGACAGTCCACTCTTAGAACTGTTTTCCTTTCTCTCCCTCCACCAACGATTCATACCTTTAGGCACAATTACAAAACCCTTTAACGCCTTTCCAATTATTCCCTCTGATCTTCCTTTATGTTGTGACAACAATGCAAGATCAAGGCTTCCCACCACTTCAGCCATTGTAGGCCTTTCCTTTGGACGATTATGTAAACAATTGTAGGCAACTTCTACAAAACACTTCAAACTCTGCGGTGTTATTCGTTCACTCAAAGAGGGATCAATGATTAGATCAAGCTTTCCCTTTTTAATGCAATCTTGAGCCCACAGGATTAAACTAATTTGCTCCTCCTCGAGTCTTTCATCCACGGGCGGCCTCCCACAGAGCAATTCCAACAACACCACACCAAAGGCATACACATCAGATTTCTTGGTTAGTCTGTGGGTATGGAAATAATCTGGATCTAAATAGCAAATGTACCTTTGACTCTCGGACTAACGTGGGTTTCTGAATTGTTTGTAGTGCCTTTGGACAGCCCAAATTCTGAAATCTTGGCTACCCAATTCTCATCCAACAGAATGTTTGTGCTATTCACATCTCGGTGTATGAAACTTTGATCGGTACCAGTATGAAGGTAGTCTAACCCTCGTGCTGCACCGATGCAAATGTCGAGCCTTCGCTCCCATGTGAGATGAAAAGTACTAATTTCGGTTTGGTTTCTTCTACTTCTTTTGTAGAGATGATCGGCAAGGGTCCCACGGGCCATATATTCGTAAGCAAGGATCATTTCCTGGCAATCACTACATTGGCCAATCAGAGCAACGAGATGAGTATAGAAAGCATGTTGATCTCAGTCCAGAACTCTTCTGCACCCTGCTTGAACTCTGCATTCAACCGCTTTATGGCGACAGCTGTAGCACCGTTGTCGATGAACCCCTTGTATACCTTACCAAATCCGCCAACCCCAATAACTAAATTTTCATTAAAGTTGATTGTGGTTGATTGTATCTCAGCTAGTGAAAAGCGACGGCATGAGTACTCGGATTCAATCACAACACTTGAAATTGCATCATCAGCTGCTAAACCTGACATATCTGTGATATTTGGGAGTCTAAATAATATGGAAGAATATACCAGTAAAACTAGAAGATGATCAAAGATGAGTTTTTGAGAGATGAGAAAGAAACACAGAACAGAGTGGTCTCTGATTGAAATTAATTTGTGGTCCATGTAGCGCACTGACGACTGGACTTAGGGAATAGAATTCAACACTCGGTGTGCAGAAGTTATTGGTTAGTCCATGGCAAGGCTATGTGGCACTTCACAAGCATTGTGATTGGTGGAAGGGTTGAGGCCCACAATTTTATATTAAATGATTAAAGAATATAAAAAAACATAAGAATTTGTGATTGGTCTAATATGATCACGCAATATCCAAGATCAACTAATAATTTTTCTTCTGTGTGTGACTTCAATGTGGACCCCCATTTCACCAACCTTACAGTGTGATTGTGGGCCCTTCCTCTTCCTGTGTGTAAATTCATGACTTATTGTTACATAATTAAGTAGTTTTAATGTGTAGTATTACCTAACTCCTTAGAGTCTAACTCTAATAGGTTTAGAAAATAGGCTTGTATATATTTTTCTTTTAGGAAATAGTTAAACAATTTCAAATGAGGACTCAATAAATTATAAAGTATAAAATGGAACTTAAACAGTTTGGTGTCCAAAAATATGATTTTTGAGTAATTGGTACTTTTTTATTTTTGAACTTTTTTTTAATCCTTTTCAAACCGTTTGAGTGCATCATCACTGATGTAACCAAATTGTTATTGGCCAAAATTATTTATTGTTGAATGTATGATATGTAGGCTTAAATTATCTGCTTCTTTCTCTATGAACTTGTTAGGGATGCATTGGTTAATTTTTTTTAGATAAATTACAATTACACCTTCTGAAATTTATTTAAAATATAAATTATCTTATATGTTTTTAAAAATTAAAAATGCCCCTTGTTAAAAATTTTCATTTATTAAAATTATACAATTTCTACTTACTCAATAATAAAATTGTAAAAATTATTAATTGAAATACATTTATAATATCATTAAAAATTATTAATTAATTAATAAAAAGGTTCATCTGAAATTGGATTATCCGATGCTTTTCTCTCATTTCTATCTTTTCTCTCTTTTATTATTGTATATTTTATTCTTTATTATTTCTGTTGTGATTGTTGTGTGGTGGGATGATGGAATAGGTCAATCTGCAAAAAAGGGTTGGAAAGGGGTTCCAATTCTAATTCATTTTAATTTAGTTGGGTCGCTTGCTTTTTCTTTAAAATCTGAACCTTTGTTTTCCTATGATACTAGGAATGATCATTTTTTCACAAATTAAAAGACTAATTTGATCTTTGAAAAATCTAGAAATCCCCTAGATGTTGATTTGTGATTATGTATCAATTTTAAGCAGAATATAACAATCTCAATCAAACAATCAAGACAAAGAGACACAACGATTTAACGTGGAAAAAACAACAATTGGACACCTCCAACTGTGATCAAAAAACCACGGGCAACAGCCACAAAACAATCCACTAAGAAGATTTAAAGGAATTACACAGGTATACTCTCAATTACCTAGCGAATCCACAACGCATAATTGAACCAACCTCTATGTGCCTCTTCCAACCTGTCTTCACCTCGGAATTGTCTTTACGATGAGCCACCTCGGAATCCACCAAAGCTTCAGGCTCGAATTCTTCAGAATCCACCGAAGAATAACTCTCTTTTTTGTAGAACAAAACACAACCTTTGATGTACTCTCTTTAAATCATGAGTTGAATATTCAATAAAACATCAAAGAAAACTAGCAAAATCTCTCCAGATATAAACCTTAAGATCCAAAAAGAAGATCTGGAGTAGTTCCTCTAATGTTGGGAGAAAACCAACTATTTATAGAAAATCAAAGCAATCCTAGTTTCAGAAGAAAACCAACTCTTTAACAAATCTGGAAATCTGGGATCGCGCGGTCCGCTCGAGCGCCCTTTTCTTCGCTCGAGCGGAGACTTCAAATTCTGTGATTTCATACAGGCTCCACGCTCGAGCGTCGGTTTTGCCGCTCGAGCGGCGAATCACACCATCCAGTATTTTTTCAGGCGACTGCAGAGATGCTGAGAGCTTCCAATCCCCACTCGAGCGTCCCTTTCCCCGCTCGAGCGGGAAGGCCAAAACTAGAAAAACTGGAAAAATATAACATGATCGGACAGGCAACTTTGAATGTATTTTTGAACGCTTTATCATCACAAACGAAGTGGACTTGGCTAGGACATAATCAGCGAAGTGGCAATCTTGAACGCTTTATCATCACAAACTTCTCTGAAAAGCACAATTCGGGTTGGATTCGCATCTAAACACTTATAGCTTCACTGAAATAAAAAGTGCGAATAAAATTACAACTCAAAGGAGTTTTGTCAAACGAGATTGCCAAGAAATAAAACCTAACAATCTTGTTGGATAATCGTGCAGGAGCCCCTTTTGGATTCGTTTGTGCATCTATATAATCTATCTATCTATCTATCTATCTATCTATCTATATCTACACTATATATTAAGTAAAAGGGGGTTTCTAATCCCCAAAGCATGTAGGAGCTCCAATATGCCAATCCTAATTTTCTAATTTTTTTTAAAAAAAAAAAATTAACCTCAGCATTTATTAACTTCTCTCAACCCATAAGACTTTTTGACTTCTCTCATAATTATTGTAGTACATTTTCTAAAACAAATAATTTGTATATTAAAAAAATTTAAAACAAATATAAATATCTATATTTATATCTATATCTATATCTATCTATTTATTTATATATATCTCTAACCCACAAGTTTTGTGGGAGTTCCAATATCCGAACCTTAATTTCTTAATTTTTTTGATTTTTTTGAAAAAAAAAAACTTAGCATTTATTAAATTTTTCCGAGTCTTTTTAGCTTGTCCAATACACACACTCTATTTAACTTTTTACATACCTATTGCAAACAGTGAGTCTCATTTTTGTTTTCTCCTTCTTGACTTCTCACTTCTGCACTTTCAACTTCAGTGACCACATATACAAACAGTAAGTCTTCTTTTTGTTTTCTCCTTCTTGACTTTTCCTTTTGTTTACTGTTTTAATATTGTAGTTAGATAGCGTATAAAAATATTTGTGATTTGTCTAGCGAATAAAAAATTATAATTTGATTTTTTAATATGATTGAAGTTAGATAAATATAAACTCTCACAAAGAGAAAAATGTGATTATAATTAGTTGAATGATTATTTTTTTAATGTGATTGTAGTTAGTTTAATAGCTCTTTTTTTTCATTTGTTTATTTTATTATGGGAAAAATGTGATGTGATTGCAGTTTGTTCAATGATTCTTTTTTTTAATATGATTGTTGTAGTTAGTTCAATGTTTTTTTTTAATGTTATTTAATCTTTTTATTTACTATTTTAATTTTATTTTTAATATTTATTTTTTTTATTATGAGAAAAATGTGATGTGATTATAGTTTGTTCAATGACTTTTTATTTACTATTTTAATTTTATTTTTTATATGATTGAAGTTAGATAAACATAAACACTCACGAAGAAAAAAAAAAATGATTGTAGTTAGTTCAATGGTTTTTTTTTTTTAATGTGATTGTAGTTAGTCAATGGTTCTTTTTTTCATTTATTTATTTATTTTTTATTGTGAGATAAATGTGATGTGATTGTAGTTTGTTCAATGGTTTTTTTTTTTTTAAATGTGATTTAATCTTACATTTACTGTTTTAATGGTTTTCTTTACAATTATTTATGAAAAAAAATATGATTGCAGTTAGATATCATAAAAATATTTGTGATTTGATTTGATTTTTTTCTGATTTGATTTTTAAAGTACCAATTATTGATAATGATTGGATTGTATTTTGAAAAACAAATTGTAATTGATTTTTTTAACTCACTGTGTTTTTTGAAAAAAAAAATAATTGTGTTTTTTTAACTATCAATTCACTTAAGGCCAAGTTTGGCAACACTAGAATAATCCATCTTTTTATCTTTTTATCTTTTTTCCATCACATCACTTTTCTACTTTTCTGCACATCTTTTCGTAAAAAGACAAAAAGTGCACTTATTTAGGTCATCCCAAACAACTAATTTGTGATTTTATTTTTAACTCATTGTGTTTTTTGAAAAACAAAATGGATTGTACTCATTAGGGTCACATAATGTACCAATTATTGATGATGATTAGATTGTATTTTGACCCAAAAAATTGTAATTGATCTTTTTAACTCACTATGTTTTTTGAAAAATAAATCATTGTGTTTTTTAATTATCAATTGACTTAATTTGTGATTGATTTTTTTAATTATTGATGATGATTAGATAGCATTAAAAAAATTGTGATTTGTATGATTGAAGTTATCTCCTTTTGTTCATAATTTGATTTTTTAATATGATTGAAGTTAACTCACAAAAAGAAAAATGTGATTGTAGTTTGTTTAATAGCTCTAAATAATATTTTTATTTACTATTTTATTGGTTCTTTTTTCAATTATTATTTTTTATTATGAGAAAAATATGATTGTAATTAGATAGCATTAAAAAAATTGTGACTTGTATGATTGAAGTTATCTCCTTTTGTTTATAATTTGATATTTTTAATATGATTGAAGTTAGATAAACATAAACACTTACGAAAAGAAAAATGAGATTGTAGTTTGTTCAATGCTTCTAAATAATCTTTTTATTTACTATTTTAATGGTTCTTTTTTTCAATTATTTTTTTTATTATGAGAAAAATGTGATTGTAGTTAGATATCATTAAAAAAAGATGTGATTTGTGTGATTGAAGTTATTTCCTTTTGTTTATAATTTGATTTTTTAATATAATTGAAGTTAGATAAATATAAACACTCATGGGGTTTTTTAAGCAAAAGGGGGTTTTAACCCCAAGACCTGTGGGAGTTTCAATATCTTAATCTAAATTTTCTAAATTTTTTATTAAAAAAAAAAACTCAACATTTATTGATTTAGTCAAAATCTCTTGATCAGCATTTATTAACTTTTTTCAATCCACATGCATGCATTTATTGATTTGGTCAAAATCTCCTGATCAGCATTTAAAATCCTCTCATACAAATAACTATAGATACAATCTGTGTATAGTTACTGACACAAAGTTTAATTTTGTTTCAATTTCTTATTTTCCCCCTATGAATTGGAGAAATTGGTACCCAATTCCCTTTCGACTAATTATACAAGTGATTGGCCTATAGCATCATGCTCCACATGTGGCACAGAAAAGATAGCCGTTATCTTGCAAGATGTGATCCCTTGCTGATGCAAATTTATGGATGACTAGCTGTTTATCTTAGTCACTTGACTTTTCTGACTGGTGATGAATTTAATAGAGATCAGTGAGAAAAAAATAGTTGGTCATTCCTCAAGTTGTGCTAAATAGGTTTGATTTTTTTGTTTTACCAATATTTTTTTAAAACTATTATGGAAATTTTTTGTATTGTCAAAATGCTTAATTGTGTAGCTATGGGCAATGAGAAAGCTAACAGTTACTGGGAAGCAGAAGCATCACCAGATCTTGACAGAAGCGGGACTGAAAACTTTATCCGTGCCAAGTAAGTTGCACAACTTTACTGTGTTACATTTTAAAATAGTGATTCTATTTTTTTTATTCTACTTCTTTTCTTTTCTTTCTTATATATATATATATATATATCAAAATTTTAACTAAAATTTTTTACTTCTAAAGTCTCCTCTCATGAGGAGTCTCATTGGAAGCTTTGGGAGATTATGAAAATCTATTCGTATTTATAGGGAAAAAGAATTCAAAGAGAACTTACAAAATTCTATGTGGGATTCAATCAAATTATTTGAATCATATTGATTGGAGGGAGAGTTGAAAATTTCATTTCCCTCCAAAATTAAATCTAGCATTCAGAGGGAATGTTAAAAAAAAATTAATTTCTTTAAAACGAGTGACTTTTTCTTATCAATTATGACTTCATTAAATATTATTAATAAATATTATGTAACAATTTTTATTTTTATTTGAGTATTTATACATATTTTATTTATTTATAATTTATAATTATATTTTTTAATTATATAATATTAATTATGATGTCACGGTTCGATCGCATGGATCCGACGGTTGAACCAGTGACCAGTCCACCTGGTCCTTTTCCCGGTTTGCTTGAGGTCTAGTTTTCAAAACATTGCCTAGATGATTAGGCTAAATCATTTTTGATTTGATTGATTCGTTGGTTTAACCGTGATTTTAGCAGTTTTATCAAAATATATTGATTAAATTTGTTGGATTCGAAATAAATTTAAGATTAATCTAATCAAATATTTGTAGCACCTGTATCCTTCAAAGCTTTTGGGGAAGTGTATTCGAATCCTTTATTTTTATTTTGGAAATCTTGGGTGTTGTGTATGTTGGTTTTGGAGGAGTATAATCCGATTTAAACTTGTTGGGTTTGGTTGTTCGCACTTGTTCTTGTCAAAAGTTCCTTGGAGACTTAGAAATTCTATTCTAGGGTCAACACCAGCCTTCTTAAGGGTCTACCCTTACCTGTTGGTGAAGTTTCTGGAAATGTTGCTGAAATATAGAGTAGACACCAGACAGGGGAGGGTCGGCCCTCTTATGTTGCAGAATCTGTGTGTTAGTTGCTGGAAAATAGGGTCGACCTCCCTCCTGTCTAAGGGTCGACCCCCTTGCTTGTGCCAAATTGTCTTTTTTGCCTAAAGAGTCGACTCCCATACCCGAATAGTTGATCCCTGCGTGTTTTTTTCCAAATTTTTGAGGTTCGAATGGGCCCTACCTTTGGGGGTTTTTGGGCCCAAACCAGTTTTTCTCATTATTTTCCCTCTCATTTTTCCTTTCAACCTGTGAGTTCTTCTCTCTCTCTCTAAAACTGTAGCACTCTGTGCTTTCTATTATAATGAAACTATAATTTGAATCTTTGATTATCTTGATTGAGAACCCTCATAGTTGATATTTGAGCCTTGGTTGAGGTGTTACCATAGTAGTTGGGAGAGATTGAATCAGAATCTTCAAATTTGAATAATTGTTATTGAGTAGTTTTCACTCTTTCATCATTTTCTCTCTCCATACTTTGAATCTTGATATGAGACTAGAACCATTGGAATGCTTATTTCCGGGGCTTCAATTTGAACACAAGAAAGACCCTTAACGGAGTCTAGACGAGAGAGTTATACCTATTTGAATTTTGCGTTTCTGTGCTGGAAGCATGCTCGCTCGAGTGAGCTTTTCTTTGCTCGAGTGAATTGGGCGAGTTTTAGAAATTCTGAGACCTTATTTTGTACCCTTGAGCCAATATTCCTTCCCTCAAGCGACCATATCGCTAACAGACATTATAAAGTGATTTTTTGGCCCTAAAACTCTATTTTTCTCCCTCTCTTCTCCTCTCATCCTCCAAGCCCGAAACCCTAACCTTCCAAACTCTTGATTTCTGTTCTTTTTACCCAAGATTCACCTCAAATCTTTCAAGAATGTTGAAGAGCAAGCATAGATCAAGACTTCTATTGATTGTTTTTCGATTTCATTAGAGTTTCAAGTTGGGCCTTCATCTTTAGCTTCAAATCTTGAGCTTCGAATCTTGAGGTAGGGATTTCTTTGCTCCTTTACAATACCTCATCTATAGATAGATATGTGGTAGATTTTATTGCATAAAAATCATATCCATTATGGATTTCTTTGAAATTCATGAAAGGGGATCTAGGGTTGTCATTTGCGAATGAGATTGTTAAATTGATTGTTGTTTGGGTTAATTAAGGAGTAATTTTGCATGTTTATGTTGAAAGAAGAAAAAACCTAATTTAATGTTTTGACTTGGTGAATTAAAAAGGGGTAAAGTTGAATAATGTTTATAAGTTGTTATTATGGTTTGTGTAAATGGGTTAATAGTAAGAAGGGAGAATTAACTATAACTTTAGAATTATTTTGGATTGATTATATTAAGTTGAGTTAGGTTGTGACTTTGATATCCATGGATTTAATTTTGTGAAATAAACAGAATGGGTTGGGATAAACGATGGAGCATGTTAACTTGGAAAATAAGAGAATTGAATTTTAAAAAGGAAGAAGGAAATTATTTGTGAATTTTAAAAATTAGCATGAGGTTGGATTTTGAATATTTATTTTACTATTGTTGTTGTTGGATTTAAAATCTCATGAGAGTTGAATCATTATAATACGTGTTTTGAAATACGTACATTTAGAGGTTGTGTCCTTGGTCAACGGTGGAGGGTGACATTGTTGTGTTGAATAGTTTACATGTATGCATTACACTTGTTGGTTGTAATTTTTCATGTTGTGCTGATTGGTATACTGCGCTGAGAATGAGAAGTACCATTACCTTCTAGCTAGTGCCTAGAGAATTGGCTGTGCTTAGAATGAGAGGTACCAGAACCTTCCAGCTAGCGCCTGGAGAACTTGACAGAGGTACCATTACCTTCCAGCCAGTGTCTGGTAAATTGACATTTCATTGTGGAAAGGTGTATCCTTGGTTTACCATGCTTAAGGCAGGTAGAACATAATTTATTTATCATTATTGTCTCAGTGTATCTAGGTATATCATGGGTTATGATGGTTATTGTTTTGGAAGGTCGTGTTGGCTCAATTGTTGAAGTAGATAGTTATTGATTGCTTGTTGTTTTCCTTTTATATTAAAGGCATACTTGTATAGTTGTGAATGTGTTGGAAACAGATGTAAGTATTGTGTTGAGATTGTGAAAAATGTGAAAGACTTTGAATACATTGTGAACATGTTTTCAAAAGGCAAATCAGGTATAAGTCTGGAAAGTGAGAGAAAACGTAATGGGCTTGGTGAAATTGTTTTTCTACAGAAATTTGTTATAGTCATATGAATTTTGGAAAAAAGGTAACCAGAGGAAAGAAAAGTGAACTGCTTATGTTATTGAATGAAATGAATGACTTTGAGAAAAGTTCTTATATACGTGTTATGGGTAAGTGGTTTGGAAATACTCTTAGGAATCCTGGGGAACGCTCGTGATCCTCTTCTGGTCACCTGAAAAAGAATAAAAACTCCGATCGGGGGTGCCGGAATTAGCACTCCGACGGGCAAGTTAGTATCTACACTCGAGGAGGCTTGTATTCTAAGCTAAGCATAGTAATTCTTACATACTTTTTTAGGATTGAAGATCTTGTATTTATAGTATTCTCTTGGGCCCCTCAGGCCTGGTCCATTTCTAGTCCTCGCCATGTACTTCTACACGGCCCTTGTTTTACTGGCAAGAATGCCAGCTCTTTTATTCGGCCCCAAAATTGGATGGGGCCAATGCCGAATAGAAGTTATGTTCTGGACCGAATTGGTCCGCTCCTGTTGATCCAAAATTATTCGGCTCCCACAATTGCCCTCCAAACACCCCACTAGCACCAGTTAGTCGGCATGTTTGGCTTCTAGTCTGGAGGTTAGAAATCCGGCGGTTATTCCTCTTCCCGATGCATGTCAGAACGCGTACATGCTTCTTGGTCATTATAACGCTTTCCCGCCTCTTCGTACGCTGCCTCTATTTAATGCGATTTGAATTTGTCTCTTCGAATGTATGCTCTGAATACTCGAAGATATCTGGCTCGTCTTCCAATGGGACTCCTGCATTCCGCGGCTTTTGTAACCCTTTGTTTCTCGATCTTTCCTTCGCCTCCTGTAAGTTTTCTTCTCCTACATTTTTTTGATCCCCCCTCTTTATCTTCTTTTAGTTTTCCATAATCCTTGAGTCGGAAAGAATGTCAAAACATTTGAAGGAGCTCCTTTTTGCGGACCGAATCTTTGGCTTTCGACGCCACTTCTCCATCCCTGACGACGTCCATCTATCACTTGTGGCAGATAGCACTACTGATATGGTGAGGGAAGACGAGAACACAATCGTCTTTCTTCTCCTATCAATTGCTGAGGGCGGTGTCCGTTTTCCTCTTCACCCACTTTTGAGGGTCATTTTTCGGTACTGGGGTCTTATTCTTTCCCAGCCCAATGTGAACTTCTTCCGCATCATAATGGGCATTGTAGAGATAAATCGGTGTCTTAGAGTCAATTTAGGTATTCCCACCATTTGGCACTGTTATGTCCTAGCCAAGTCTACTGGTCGTTTGGGACGCTACTTCCTTAGAGCCAAGGACACTGACCACCACTTAATGACCATGCTTGCTAGCTCTAGCAAGCGTGTCGATGATGTGATAGTCGTTGTCCGCAGTAATTGGAAATTCGGCGAAGGGGAAGATTGCCTAGATCCTGTGCCGAGGCAAAAAGGCGAACTAGGTGGCCAATCAAAGCAATGTTTCTATTACTTACATATGCATGTATTCGGCACTTTAGCTCACCTAATCGTTTTGTCTACGCAGGCAGCGACTTGAAGAGAGTGTTGACTTCAGACGACGAAGTTGTGCTTGCAGAAATTAAAACCGCGCTACAGTTCGTCGGCTGTCCAGACCTTCAAAAACAAGGGAGGGCAGCCCACATTATCCTATGGCACGAGCCAACCTATACGACGTTCTCGGCGGCAGATAATATTCCCATCACGCGAGGCGATAACCAACTGACGGCCCTCATCATCCCCAGCTTCAAAAACTTGAGGCAGATTGGCCTCGAATCGTCTGATTCTGAGCACGTGGAAGGACAAGTTGCCGAACCTATTGCCGAGGACCCGAAGGAGTTGGTCGCGGAAGTTGACGAAGCCATCAATTCGGCCTTTGAGGAAGCTGGGTTGAACTCTCCTGATCCTCTGTCTACATCAGGCTGAAGGGACGCCGAAGATATCTTTACGAACTTGGGTGATCTTCCCGGCGATTTCTCTGAGGATATGGCTGCGGATAATCTTAAGCAGATGGCACGAAAAAGGAATGTCAAATGCATGGCCACTCGACAAAAGGCCGTAGCCATCCATTCTGGACTTGTCCCGACTGAATCTATTGCTCCCGTTGTCATACAAGAAACGGATCACATTGTCGTGGTTGAGATGGAAAAGGAGGTCGAGCGCCTGAGTACGGAAGTTCGGCTGATTTTAGAGGATCGAGGTGAAAAACGAGGTGCTGAGGGTGAGGATGGCTTCGAAGGGGGACCCTTGGAAAAACGGCCACGCTTGGAGGAGTCGGCTGTGGTTGCTCCTTTTGTTATTGAGCCAAAGATAAAAAATATGTCGATCTCCTCCGAAGCGTCGGCTTTGAAGGATGCAGCTGTGGCACTAAGCCTGGCTGCCTTGGTCTCCTTGCCAGCTGACAAGGCGACGTTTCGTGCCGAGCCGAATTTGGCGACAATAGCATTAGCCGCCCAGTCGGCTTTTCTAGTACGTGACTGAATCTTTGGTTTGGTTTGCATTTGATGTTTGTTGGCATATGATGATCCTTTGTTTTGCAGACGGTTGGAAGGATCACAGAATTGGGCCGCCGCCAGCATGACGCTGTTGAATGGATTGGCCATTTGCAATCTGAAGTCGACGGTCAAAGGAGCAGGGCAGAGTTCGAGGCAATGAAAGCCGCGATGGAAAGCGCGCGAGCCGAGGTTGAGAAAGAAGGGGCCAAAACTGCTGATCAACTCAGGGCTGACGCCGAGGAGAGGGCAAATGCGAGCGAGGAGTCACTCAAGTTAGCCAAGGAGGCGCTTGCCAAGCGGGTGGCCGAGTTTGGAGAGTTGAAGCTGGCTAAAGAGAAAGCCGACTTTGAGTCCTCGGCGGCGTTCGAGGCTGGGAGGAGCTCCGCCTTTAATGACTATGTAGAAGAAGTCCTCAAATTCGAGAATCGGGGGTTCAAACACGGCTGGCTCACAGCCCTTGCTGCCGCTGGAGTTACATTGGCCACGCCAATGCCCTACAAGCAAGTGGACGTTGAGCCGCTTGAGTCTGACCTTGAGACTTGACTTGGGAGACATTCTAGTTTTGTTAGATTTTTTTCAATTTCAATGTCTGTTTTTGTTTAGTAGATTTTCATCTGTGTTGGATTTTCATATGTAAAATGTCCGCCGTTAGCGCCCAATTTATGAATGAAAATTTCATATGCTTCCAAGATATTTCTCGTATTGTTTGTTGTATGAGTAGACAATTAGGAGAATCAATGGATAGGAAAAAATTCCAAGACTACGTGAGACAGTAGACTTACAAACCGACTAAGCTTAGCGATCTGATTAAAACAATGAATCTGCCCTTGCCCCAGCGAATTCAAGATCATAGAACGCCGAATAACACATCCATAAGAACCTTGTGTTGAGGCATCGATTCAGGGAACGGTTGGGGCACTTAAGCCGACTAGATTGATGAATCTGCCCTTGCCCCAGCGGGTTTGCGATCGTAGAACACCGAATAACACGTCCATAAGAACCTTGCGTTGAGGCATCGATTCGGGGAACGGTTGGGGCACTTAAGCTGACTAGATTGATGAATCTGCCCTTGCCACAGCGGGTTCGCGATCGTAGAATGCCGAATAACACGTATATAAGAACCTTGTGTTGAGGCATTGATTCGAGGAATGGCTGGGGCACTTAAGCCGACTAGATTGATGAATCTGCCCTTGCCACAGCGAGTTCGCGATCGTAGAACGCCGAATAACACGTCCATAAGAACCTTGTGTTGAGGCATCAATTCGGGGAACGGCTGGGGCACTTAAGCCGACTAGATTGATGAATCTGCCCTTGCCCCAGCCTGTTCAAGATCGTAGAACGCCGGATAGATACGATTGGGGCATATGATTCGTTCGGCGCCGGGTAGTTGGCGCTTCAACATTGAGGGGATTGCCTCGGTGGTGCTACCCCCATAGGGAATAAATGGGCGTGTACATCGTGAACAAGGGTCCTATTTATGTGCTCATTCAGCATTTCAGTCCAACTGTTTGAGGAAGATTGAACAAGCGCAAATATCAAATATACTTTTCTTCAACAACAAGGGCGTAGCGAAGACTCTAGCTGAGCTAGGAGGAGATATGAGTCGAAGCGGTGAACCTTCACGCATGGGCAGTAGGACTTCGAGGGATCGGGAGAGACGCCAATCTCCTCGTCGTCGGAGTAGGTCGCCTAGGAGGGACAAATAGCCACAGTGTAAGTCTCCTCTGCTTGGTTCCGGCAGGCAACCTGACGCGACTGTAGACATCCCATTTTTGACCGTCCTCAAGACTTGGATGTCACCGTTTGAACACCCGGTGATCATCCCTGTTTGTGTTCATTTGGAGTTCTCGGAGGTCTCAGCTACGCGCCTTGCCTCAGGATCTCTGAACTCGACTGTTTAGTGTCTGGTTTTGCACCAAATACTTGTGTTTTGCCTTGGAGGGGCAAGGAATGCCTTGTGAGGCATCCCCACACATCACCGGCCATGGCCAGAGGCCACCGGCTGGTGTTTTGTTGCCATCGGCAATGTATATTGCCGGTCGGTAGTCCATTTTGTCAAAATGGCAATTTTGAGTAGCCGACTACTGTTCATCTGCTTTTGCAGATATTTTAATACAGCTGTATGGCATTTTGTTCCCCTCCATACACGTGTATGGAGGGATGGCCTTCTTGTTAGCTTACCATGTAAGCTTTACAAGATTGGCTCCTCTATAAGAGGAGCTCCCCTCTCCCTTGCTTAAGGTTAGACATTTTAGAGAGAAAAAACATTGTTAGAAGCTCTGGTTCTAGGGTTAGAACTTATACACATTCTATCTCTATATCTCTCTCTCTTGAGTGTTCTAGGTGTATATGTTCATAGTATTGCACACAAACACCTACCATTACACCTTCCCTTGGCTATTGAGGTTCTAAGGGATTGTTTTTAGAGTTTTAGAGCTGGTTTGGAGCTTTGGGAGCTGCTGGAGCTCCATTTGTGAAGAAGGTCAACAAGGGTAACAATCTTGCGCTTTTATTCCCCATTCTTGCATACTATTTTTGTCTATTTTAGAACTGCTTTTGAGCTTAGTGTATAATATAAAAAAGTTCTGTTTTTGGGCCCTCAAAATAGTTTGTTCAGAGTGTTTTGTGGTTTGGAGGTGTTTGACCCCTCTTAGGCCTTGAGAGGCCCCATTTTGTGCTATTTTGAGTGAGCTTTGGGACCTTGGTGTTTGGGCCTCCTCACCACTAAAATCTTGAGGGATTTTAGAGGTGAGGATGGTGCCTTGAGGTCCTAGGGAGGAGAGGGCCGCCCCCCTCTCCTTGTTGTCCTTGAAAAGGACCATTTTTGGCCTCTTGAGGGAGCACCTAACTTAGGCTCTTGTTGATCATGCCATAGCTGATTTTTGTGCTTATTATGTCATAATATGCCTTTGTTTTTAGTTGGTTTTGGTACACCATGCATGCTTAGCATACCTACCTTGTAATGCCATGTTTAGCCCTTAACACGCCTTAGGTTGTAAGCCATCGTTCAAGAATGTTTTAGGTCTAGCTTTGTGAAGCTTTTGTGCTTATTTTGCCATGCTAGAGGTCTGTCCTTAGTTGTTTGGGTCGACCAAGGCATGCTTAGTATAGCCCCTTTGCATTTTTGGTTTGTTGGCCTTAAGTGTGTGAATGTATAGCATGCATCCTTGCCTTAATTTAGTGGGTTGGGACCATTTGTCATGCTATTTTAGTCCCTTTAACATGCTTGTATGCTTGCCTTGGTTGCCTCTTTGAAGCTTTGAAAGCTTGTCTTGCATGCTCCATGTTTTGGTCATTGTGCATGCTTTTGAATTTGAGCCACTTAGATGCCATCTAGGTGTCCCTTGGGTGTTGTTTAGGTTCACATTAGACCTATTTTAAGTCCTCTTAGCCTTGTGAGGCTTGGTTGACTTAGTCTTGGTTTAAGCCTCTTGGCTTGTCTTGGGTTTTTGGCTTTGTTTGCATGCCTTGTTTATCTTGTTTAATTGGCTTAGCACCTTTTGCAACATGATTTTCAATGCTTACCTTGCATGCCATTAATCCATGTTATGCCTCTTTCAAGTGTGCTTGAGAGTTGCCCTTTTGTGCTTGAGTGTTAGCCCTTTAACATGTGCATGTGTGTATGTGTGTTTAGTCCTCATTTCATAGCACTTATAGCCACTGTTTTGGGCCTAATTAGGGCTGCATAAATCATGCTTAAGTCCATCCTTTGCTTGCTTGCATGCTTACCTTGCATGTTTGTTTGCATCTTTGCATGTACAGCTTGCATTCCCATGTTGCATTCTTAGCTTGCATGCCTAGGTCGCATTCCATCTAGCATGTATGTCTTGTTCCTTGATCTAGTGATAGGAATTGGGCTTTGGTTTGTTGGTTTGCATTGCATTTGACATCAAAATGTGCACACTTGGTCCCTTGGGCCGTCACGCATGGAAATGCGCGCTTGATGGTCCGGGAACCAAGGATCATGTCCCTTTGAGTCATACACATGATAAGGGACATGATTGGTGCATACATTGCTTGAATTGCATTGCCATGCTCTGCCTTGCCCTCTGTTGCTGTCAATTGCAGATTCTGCAGGAACTTTCTGCCGACCGGCAATGTTAAGTGCCGACCGGCAATCCTTCCTGGGCCGATAGCTTCACTAACGGCCGGTGATCACAAACCACTGCCGGTGGCCATTCTACTCAGCCGGTGGCGTCTCCCAATGTCCAGGGAAGCAATCTTGAGACTTTGGCAGCCTTCAAAGGAGTATAGCCGGGAAAACAGAGGCATCTTGCGCATGGCAGTGCACTTCCGATCAGGACCGAGCACGCGCGCATCGAACCCTCTTCCCGAGGCCCCTGTTATTGCTTCTCTTATGCTTAGTTAATTTGTTAATTAATTAGGTGATTTGTAATAATTAATTAGCTTGTAGGGGGGCCCTCGCTACAGCTCGGACTCGGTTTGTGTCACGGTTCTTAATCTGAACCAAAGAGTCCAAATCCGGCAAATCGTTTTGAGAAACAGATTTTTGAAAAGAAGTGTCAAACATGGACTGCTTTGCCAGATACAGAGTCGCCACCTAAATATTTTATTTTGGGAAAATTTAGGAAACCCTGACTCGGTGCCAAAGGCCACGTGTCCGTCATCACCAAAGTTGCCTCGGCTCAGGAACTTGGGTACGATTGTGGAAGGTCAGCTATGAGCACCCCCTCTCGCCCGATCCGAAGACCGGCCTCTACTAACCGTGATATCCGTTTTTGAAAACGTTATGTGTTCTTATTCCGGTTGTTAGCCTAGAATTACTATGTTATGCGCACAGCAAACAAGTATAGACTAGATTTCCTAATTTGGAAATAAGCATTGCGTATTCGCTTGTCTTGAAAAACACTTTGGAATTTGCTACTCGCAAGTAGGCTAAAATACGAATTTCAACGAGTTTTTCCAACTCAGACAATCCAACCTACACCCACAGGCATTCAAACAGTTTATCACATATGCATCTAGCCACATGGTAAGCATGCTGTCATGATAGCATTCACACGCATGCGATATGCTAAAGCGTGAAAATACTTACATCGTACTCCGTGCCAAAACAATAAACTAGTTAGCCAACATGCATGGTCCTAGTTCATGTCAAATTGACTAATGCAACACATACAGGATGCAATTAGAGCAGGCTCGGTTAACCTAAACATGGCATGTGAAATGCAATCAATTGATGCACGTATTCAATTTGGAATTGAAGTACAAATGCAATTAGCATGATGTACCGAGCCCGGTGCATGCAAGACAAATGTATGGATTCACGCATGCATAGCATAAGGTATGCTAATTTAAACATGTCCTATTAGTAACCATCAAAGCAGGTAAGTAAAAGGGAAGAAAGAAGTGGGGATTGGAAGACATGCATACACACGCACCCGTACTTATTACAGATTCGCCTCCGCTCAGAGGGACCAAATAAATATTACAGATAATTAACCTACAAGCTAATTAATTATTACAAATCACCTAATTAATTAACAAATTAACTAAGCATAAGAAAAGCAATAACAGGGGCCTCGGGAAGAGGGTTCGATGCGCACGTGCTCGGTCCTGCTCGGAAATGCACTGCCATGCGCAAGCTACCTCTGTTTTCCCTGCTATACTCCTCTGAAGGCTGCCAAAGTCTCAAGATTGCTTCCCTGGACATTGGGAGACGACACCGGCTGAGTAGAATGGCCACCGGCAGTGGTATGTGATCATCGGCCGTTGGTGAAGCTATCGGCCCAGGAAGGATTGTCGGTCGGCACTTAACACTGCCGGTCGGCAGAAAGTTCCTGCAGAATCTGCAATTGACAACAACAGAGGGCAAGGCAGAGCATGGCAATGCAATTCAAGCAATGTATGCACCAATCATGTCCCTTATCATGTGTATGACTCAAAGGGACATGATCCTTGGTTCCCGGACCATCAAGCGCGCATTTCCATGCGTGACGGCCCAAGGGACCAAGTGTGCACATTTTGATGTCAAATGCAATGCAAACCAACAAACCAAAGCCCAATTCCGATCACTAGATCAAGGAACAAGACATGCATGCTAGATGGAATGCGACCTAGGCATGCAAGCTAAGAATGCAACATGGGAATGCAAGCTGTACATGCAAGCATGCAAACAAACATGCAAGGTAAGCATGCAAGCAAGCAAAGGATGGACTTAAGCATGATTTAGGCAGCCCTAATTAGGCCCAAAACAGTGGCTATAAGTGCTATGAAATGAGGACTAAACACACATACACACATGCACATGTTAAAGGGCTAACACTCAAGCACAAAAGGGCAACTCTCAAGCACACTTGAAAGAGGCATAACATGGACTAATGGCATGCAAGGTAAGCATTGAAAATCATGTTACAAAAGGTGCTAAGCCAATTAAACAAGATAAACAAGGCATGCAAACAAAGCCAAAAACCCAAGGCAAGCCAAGAGGCTTAAACCAAGACTAAATCAACCAAGCCTTACAAGGCTAAGAGGACTTAAAATAGGTCTAATGCGAACCTAAACAACACCCAAGGGACACCTAGATGGCATCTAAGTGGCTCAAATTCAAAAGCATGCACAATGACCAAAACATGGAGCATGCAAGACAAGCTTTCAAAGCTTCAAAGAGGCATCCAAGGCAAGCATACAAGCATGTTAAAGGGACTGAAATAACATGGCAAATGGTCCCAACCCACTAAATTAAGGCAAGGATGCATGCTATACATTCACACACTTAAGGCCAACAAACCAAAAATGCAAAGGGGCTATACAAAGCATGCCAAAGTTGACCCAAACAACTATGGAGAGACCTCTAGCATGGCAAAATAAGCACAAAAGCTTCACAAAGCTAGACCTAAAACATGCTTGAACAATGGTTTACAACCTAAGGCATGTTAAGGCCTAAACATGGTATCCACCCAAAAAACGGCCTAAACATGGCATTACAAGGTAGGTATGCTAAGCATGCATGGTGTACCAAAACCAATTAAAAATACAGGCATATTATGACATAATAAGCACAAAAAACAACTAAGGCATGGTCAACATGAAGCTTAGCTAGGTGCTCCCTCAAGAGGCCAAAAATGGTCTTTTTCAAGGACAACAAGGAGAGGGGGTGGCCCTCTCCTCCCTAGGACCTCAAGGCACCATCCTCAACTCTTAAATCCCTCAAGATTTTAGTGGTGAGGAGGCCCAAACACTAAAGTCCCGGAGCTCACTCAAAATAGCACAAAATGGGGCCTCTCAAGGCCTAAGAGGGGTCAAACACCTCCAAACCACAAAACACTCTAAACAAACTATTTTGAGGGCCTAAAAACAGAACTTTTTTATATTATACACTAAGCTCAAAAACAGTTCTAAAATAGACAATAATAGTACGCAAGAATGGGGAATAAAAGGGCAAGATTGTTACCCTTGTTGACCTTCTTCACAAATGGAGCTCCAGGAGCTCCCTAAGCTCCAAACCAGCTCTAAAACTCTAAAAACAATCCCTTAGAACCTCAATAGCCAAGGGAAGGTGTAATGGTAGGTGTTTGTGTGCAATACTATGAACAAATACACCTAGAACACTCAAGAGAGAGATATAGAGATAGAATGTGTATAAGTTCTAACCCTAGAACCAGAGCTTCTAACAATGTTTCTTCTCTCTAAAATGTCTAACCTTAAGCAAGGGAGAGGTGAGCTCCTCTTATAGAGTAGCCAATCTTGTAAAGCTTACAAGGTAAGCTAACAAGAAGGCCATCCCTCCATACACGTGTATGGAGGGGAACAAAATGCCATACAACTGTATTAAAATATCTGCAAAAGCAGATGAACAGTAGTCGGCTACTCAAAATTTCCATTTCAACAAAATAGACTGCCGACCGGCAATATACATTGCCGATGGCAACAAAACACCAGCCGGTGGCCTCTGGCCATGGCCGGTGATGTGTGGGGATGCCTCACAAGGCATTCCTTGCCCCTCCAAGGCAAAACACAAGTATTTGGTGCAAAACCAGACACTAAACAGTCGAGTTCAGAGATCCTGAGGCAAGGCGCGTAGCTAAGACCTCCGAGAACTCCAAACGAACACAAACATGGATGATCACCGGGTGTTCAAACGGTGACGTCCAAGTCTTGAGGACGGTCAAAAATGGGGTGTCTACAGCGACTCCTCGCCCATTGAGTTTTGCAGTCTTCGTGGGTAATAGACCAATGACAGAGGCGGACTCGATCATTCGAGATCCAAATGTAGCAGTCGAGTTTGCTCGACAGATTTTCTCGCTCGAAGTTGAGCAGTCGATGGTAGGTCGACAAGATTTCGAAGTGTTTCGTGAGGGCGTTCACGGGCAGTGAGAGCACTATATACGGCTTATGAGATCGGCATGCATCTCCACGCCGCTCGCCGCGACATAGAACAGAGAGATGAACGCATTCGGAAGTTAGAAGCTCGCGCCGAGAAGGCAGAGCGCGAGCTAAGGAAAATCTGGCGGGCCCCAATCAACCATCCAACCCAATCCGATTGTTAAAGAGAGGGCTACTCAGAGGCTGATTAGCAATGCGATCGCCGATCGTAAAACGGCTACCATGTTCGCGATCGAGAATGCGAGGGGTACGGCCTATGAAAAAGGCTTCCATGATGGCCGAAAGGTCAAAATTTAGAAGACCAAGTAGGCATGGTTGGATCAAGGCGCTTCGGCAATGTCACGCCCCACTTTTTATTACTCGAAGTCATTACCAAATTCATCAACTTAATTCAATTTCAAGGATAAAATGCGGAAATAAACTTATACATTCAATCCATAGAAGTGATTAACAATACTCTCATTCGTATGCAAAGTAAATATTACATGAACATACTTAATAAATTGCCCTTGGGCTTACATCACTTAAGGTACAAGAAGAAGGGTGTAACCCTTTTACAACAATGGCATTCCGCCAACATAACTGAGGCCCCGTGGCCAGTAAATAAGTAGAACCAAATCTGGCAGCTCAACCTGCTTAACACCTGAAAAATATTCAACAACGTGGGATGAACATATAGTCCAGTGGGGAACTCAACATGATCCTCAACAATAACAACTTACAGATAGCTATGATCATGAACACTCATTCTCATACTAGAATAGTAATGTGACGGTTTATACAAAAAATATATATGTATGAACTTTTCTCGAAAACAACCGTTTCATTCAACACTACAAGTGGTTTATCTTTCCTTTTTCCTTTCATTAACCCTCATTCCCAATCTTTCATAGCACTAACAAATACTTAGGAAGTAATCTCACTAAGCCCGACACCCTCTTCCATTTCCTATACATACTCAGATGTACCCTTTTCAAACATGTTTATTTATAAAACATTCGTTCTCCTCCACACTTTCCAAAAGACATAGAGACATTTTGGTTCGTTTCCATTACTATCATAACTATACATGCATATCTTTGTAAAAATATAAATTTACAACCCACCAACATGTATACAATCAACCAATGGAGTAACTCGGTCCTCCGAACTGTAACCAATCAAAATCCATGATATTTTCAGTTACAATGAAACAACAACAATCTCATTTCACTCTACTAGCTATGTGCGTAGTAAGCCAACAATACACCTTATACAACAACAATGCCAGTTTACCAGGCGCTAGCTGGAGGGGTTTGGCACCTTCAATTATTAGCGCAGCAAGCCAGTTTACCAGGCGCTAGCTGGAGGGGTATGGTACCTTCGATTATTAGCACAGACAGTTCTCCAGGCGCTAGCTGGAAGGTAACGGTACCTTTGATTATTAGCGCAGGGTATAACACCACCAACCAAATGCAACAAGGCACAACTGACATGTATAACACATATACATAAACCATCCAGATACAAACAATGTGTTAAAGTATATGAACACATAACTACCTCTTCCCAAGCAAGCATACATATCTAATGTATCTCAACAATTCATCACATACGATGTTCCATTAACAATGGTATAATGCATACACGACAATTCAATTCCCATATTTATTTTCTATGACTCACATAGAGTTAAAGTTTCGTTCTTCACTTTGAAAATCAACTTTCATAATTTTCCAAATCAATATGTTCCACCACTTATTCCAAAAACACTTTTCTCATTTTCCCAAAATCAATTCCATTCCTTCCATAGCCTTCCAAACTAATTATGCAAATTAAATCATAATCATTAAGTTACGGTTTTTCTATATTTCAACCACAACATGCTATTTCACGCCACAAATAGTCCAATGAACACCCAAAGACAATAAATCCATTTTTAATCAACCAACTCTAGGTTCCCTCATGATTTTCAAACAAACCCAACATAGGTGTGGTTTTCATGCAATACAAAACTACCACATGTCTATCTATAGACGAAGTATTAAAAAAGAACATGGAGAATCTCTACCTCAAATGGAGAACTCGAATGGAGAAGATGACCCGAAATCAAAGTGCTCCAAATCCCAAATTTCTTGGATCACAACGAAGCCCTCGACGATCAACACATTTCTTACAAAGGCCGAAGGTGAGGAAAACACTCTAGCTAGATCAATCCTAAGAGAGAAGTTAGGTTTTAGAGTGAGGTGCTCTCCAATGGCTTTTTCGGAAAAGTAAGAGAGAGAAAGGAAATCAAAAAGTGATTCAGAAGGATGAATCTCGGTGTGTTATACAGGTCGACCCGCTCAAGCGTCGAACTCCTCGCTCGAGCGTCACTCACAGATTCCCGCTCGAGCGCCAAAACCCCCGCTTGAGCGGCGGATACCACCATCCAGAAGTTTTGCAGAACAGGTCCTCGCTTGAGCGTCCAACTCCCCGCTCGAGTGTCACACTCAAACTCCCACTCGAGCGTCAAACCTCACGCTCGAGCATCGAACACTATAGAGGAAGTACAGGGAAGGTGATTTTAACGCTCGAGCGCCGAAACCCCCGCTCGAGCGGAGAGGCCAAAAACTGGGCAAAGATTCTAAGTTTTAAAACACAACCAACACAACCCAACAAGTCTAACACAACCCAGAACTCTAAGATAAAGTGTAAGGGACAGAAAAGAGAATGAGACAACATCAACAAATCTACGGAACCGAGTCCGGATTACGGTTCAATAACAACAGGGAATATCGGGATCGCTATAGGCAAGCTGTGAGTCTCCAATCGGGAGGGTTGGATTCGGCGTTTCCGTTGTATCAACAGAATGATTTTCCTTTCTCCGCATTCGAAATTGAGAAGAGCGATGACGAAGAAGCCGCCGAACCCAAGAAATCCTTGTAATGCTTACGTAGATTGAAAGTGAAATTATGTATTTATTCACCGAATTTAATAAAATGCTTAGTTCTCAATCTGTAGCGTACTTGTTATTTATATTAGTAATCATTTTATTCCAACTTTGCTTCGTTGAAAGTTTTATTCAGCACACGTGTATTTCCTGCGGAGACCATTTTGGCCTGAAGGCGTCATGCGCCGATGGGGCTCTGAATCTGGAGGCATTTTCAGCCCAAAGACGTCATGCGCCGATGGGGCTCCGACTTCGAAGACAGTTGGCCCATCTATAATTTTTGTTTATATAATTAGGCCATTTTAATAAGGCAGAAATTAGTGCATGAAGTGGCTGTGGCACGTATCGATGGGCATGGGGCCAAGATGCTCGGCCGGTTAGGTTAATAAATCTGCCCTTGCCCCAGCCAGTACATGGACTTCAAGGCATTTGCCTATAATTGTCGTTTATATAAATTAGGCCATTTTAGCAAGGCAGAAATTAGTGCATGGAGTGGCTGTGGCAAATGTCGCTCGGCGTCTGTCGTTTGGAGTTTAGTGTTAATGAATTCGCCTCGGGGCCACTGCAAAGATTTTAGAAATAAAATGCCTCAAATTTGTCGCTCCAGTGACTTCGTTTTCTGTGCACAGACTCATTTTAGAACGATTTTGTTGCGTGGGGTTACGTAACTGTGATCGTTGAATGGAGCTTTTCTTTTGCGGGGAAGAAGGTCGAACTCTGGTTGAGTCTGATATTGCGACGAATCGTAGTGGGGAAAACACTCGCACGGAAGTCAGGGTGCTCAAGAAACATCAGCCTTTATGTCGTCAAAGCAGATCACCTCGAAAGGAGAAACAGCGATGGCGAAGTTGTCCACAACTGCGGCCAAGAAATGGGGCCGACGTAGCTCCGCGGCCGTTGAGTATTACTTTTTTCGTGGTGAACTCCTTTCTTGTCTTGGATCTTGGCCTTGACATTGTCTATAGTGCCAAAGGTTTCTGCCTCAAGGGCGATTATCTCATTGGGGTGAATCGTGGACTCGAGCGCGGTCAGATCAAAGCATTTTCAAGTTGTGGGTGCCCTCTGATCAGCGGGCATTGACTTGGCGCTGCCGCTTGTACAGCGTGATGTCGTATGAGAATAGATATTGTAATGCTTTGAATGCGAATGGCGTTTTTTGTAATTACTGTTTAATTGAATAAAATGTTTCATTCGAAAAGTGTATCTCATTCTGAACTTTTGTATGTTTACTTTGAGCATCTTACTTTGAATACTGGCACGTTTTGTCTTGTTCGTGCGATTGTACTGGTTTCAGCCTACATATCCCTGCTTAGATGTGTAAATGTTTTTATTTTAGAAGGGTGCTCCGAATCGGGAGGCTTTATCAGCCCAAAGACGGCATGCGCCGATGGGGCTCCAAATCTGGAGACTTGATTTGGCCAATCATGACATCCACGATGGGCGCTCCGAATTCGGAGGCTTTTTTGGCCCAAAGACGTCATACGCCGATGGGGCGCCGAATCCGGAGATTTAATTTGGCCAATCGTGACATCCACGAAGGGCGCTCTGAATCTGGAGGCTTTTTCGGCCCGAAGACGTCATGCGCCGATGGGGCTCCGAATCCGAAGACTTAATTTGGCCAATCGTGATATCCACGAAGGGCGCTCCAAATCCGGAGGCTTTATCGGCCCAAGGACGTCATGCGCCGATGGGGCTCCGAATCCAGAGGCTTTTTTGGCCCAAAGACGTCAGGCGTCGATGGGGCTCCGAATCTGGAGACTTAATTTGGCCAATCGTGATATCCACGAAGGGCGCTCCTAATGCGGAGGCTTTTTCGGCCCAAAGACGTCATGCACCGATGGGGATCCGAATCCGGAGACTTAATTTGGCCAATCGTGATATCCCCGAAGGGCGCTCCAAATCTGGAGGCTTTTTTGACCTAAAGACGCCATGCGCCGATGGGGCTCTGAATCCGGAGACTTGATTTGGCCGATCGTGACATCCACGAAGGGTGCTCTGAATCCAGAGGCTTTTTCGGCCAAAAGACATCATGTGTCGATGGGGCTCCAAATCTGGAGACTTAATTTGGCCAATCGTGATATCCACGAAGGCCACTCCGAATCTGGAGGCTTTATCGGCCCAAGGACGTCATGCGCCGATGGGGCTTCGAATCCAGAGACTTCATTTGGCCAATCGTGACATCCACAAAGGGCGCTCCGAATCCGGAGGCTTTTTCGGCCCAAAGACGTCATGCGTCGATGGGGCTCCCAATCCGGAGACTTAATTTGGCCAATCGTGACATCCACGAATGGCGCTCCGAATCTGGAGGCTTTTGAACTAGATTGCAGAGTCAGTAAACAGGCATCTTTGCATTACAGAAGTGAAAAGCGTACACGGTGAGCCGCTCAGAACCAATATCATTCCCACAAGTCGGGTTTTATGATAGAACTCGTGCCTAATTCTCCACCAACCAGCCTTCTATCGTCCAAAAGTACCTTCAAGGAAACTTTATCGGCGTACAGCGGCGCAGCTGGATGCGTTGATCAAACGTCTTGAGAAGCTGCTAGCGGTATTGCCTACAGCTTCTGTGGCTTCTTGTCACGAAGCCGTCCGACTTCGTCGAGCCTCTTGATTCGACGCTTCAATGGTGTTGACCTGCATCTCCGTTGGTGTCTTTCCAAAAAGGAGATAGCATGCTTGTGCGGATTGCCGGGAACCCCGGATTTGCTCAATGCCGTGTTCAGTCGGGAAGCGTAGCAGCTGATGATAGGTGCTTGGTACGGCCCGAATAGTATGCAACCAAGTCCGCCCCATAATGAGGTTATACGGCGAAGGGAGCTTGACGACCAGGAATTCCACTTCCACCGTTTGGGAGCTCGCCCGAACGGGTAACGTGATTTTCCCCAACGGATACTCTGGATTCGCGTTGAAACCGAACAGTGGATGAGAAGTCAGAGACAGGTCTGATTCGTTGAAGCCGAATTTGATGAAGGTCTCGTAATACATGACCTCCGAAGTGCCCCCCTGGTCAATGAGGATGCATTCAACGGTAAACCGGTTCACGTGTAGTTCAGTAACTAATCGATCAATATGGAGGGAGTGTTATGCCGATAAGATCGGAATCGTCGAAGATAATGCTCGGCTTTTGGTGGGGCTGTTTTGTTTGTGCACGTTGCTCCTGGGAGGGATGAATGGATTGCATGCACGGTACGTGGCGTTGGAAGACTGTATATCATATGTATAACGCCGAGGGGAGGTGACTCCTACCGAAGGGTGACAGTTTTGATTGTGCTTTTCCAAACGTGTTGCTGGAGTCGACCATCTTGGACCAATTCCTCAAGGTGGTCTTTCAAGGCATAGCAGCTGTCCGTATCATGACCGTGATCTTTGTGATATTCACAACGTCTGTCCCGCCTTCTCGTGTCAGGAGGTCGCACTATCTTGGACGGCCATTTGAAGAATAGAAGATGTTGGAACTTGGGCATAATTGAGCTGATTGGCTCTGACAGCTCTGTATATTTCTTGTCGGCGCGCTTTGTGTGCCTACTATCGACCTGCAATTGCTCATTAGCTTGGTGTGGGCATCGATCGTGGATCGGCGAGAATCCCGTCTCTTGTCTCGTTTAGCCCGCTATCGTGGTTCAGGGCTTTGAGGTGGTGCGGAACTTATTGGCTGAGGGATTTTGGGAGGGGCCGTTTTGTTGACCACATGTCCGGCTTTAACCCGCAAGGCATCGTCTTCCACTTTGCAGTATTCCTCTACTTTCTTCATAAATCCCCAGACTGTTTTGGGGGGTCTTCTAGTCAAGGAACTACGGAGGGCACTATCTAGGTGTAGTCCCATTTTGAAGGCAATGATGGCCATGGAGTCGTTGCAAGCGTCATCGACAAGGTTAAAGCATTCCCAATATCGCACCGAATAAGCTCTTAGTGTTTCTCCTGGCAGGATTTGCATTGCCTAAAGGGAGTCGGCTTGCTTTGGTTGGACTTTGTTGGTAATGAATCTGGCCCTGAAGGATTTCTGTAGTTGGTGGAAGGTTTTGATCGAAGCCGACTCCAGTTTATAATACCACCGGACCGCCAACAGTCCCAAACTGCTGGGAAATATTCGGCACATGAGGGCTTCGTTGTCTACATGCAATGTCATGGCCTACTTGTAGTAGCGGATGTGGTCGGTGGGGTCTGATTTGCCGTCGTACAGGGTGAATGACGGTGCTTTAAATTTCTTTGGTAGCGCAGCCTTTGCGATCCGTCGTACGAAGGGGTCGTGTTGGTCTTCGTCCGAACTTTTCCTTCTTCGCTTCTGCATTGTACGAGGACTTTCTTCAGAAGAACTGGTGGTTTCATGTTGTCCCTTCTTCCTGGGCTCCGGGGATAATGAGTCGGAGTCGCTATCAGTGTCTTGTCGTGCTCGAGGTTGTCGACCGCCTGTCTTCGGAGATCGTTCTGGATTTAGGCGCGCAACTTGTTTGGACTTCACCATTTCCAAGGTCAAATCTTCATGAAGACGTTCGTTCTCAGTGATCATGTTCTCCAGCCTCTGTTCATTTTGCTTTGCTTGTTCTATGATCGTCTGCATTGTCTCGTGCTCCGAAGTCGAGGGTGAGGCGAAATTCAAGGCACGTCGTGCAGCGATAGTTTCTGGTCCAAGCAAGTTTGTTGGAGTAGTTTCATCGTGAGGTATAGGGTCGACAGTGACTATCGGAGGATCTTCCGTCACGCTCGCCATGGATGTGCTTGAGTATTCCCACAGACAGAGCCAATTGTGGGTAAGTGGTTTGGAAATACTCTTAGGAATCCTAGGGAACGCTCGTGATCCTCTTCTGGTCACCTAAAAAAGAATAAGCACTCCGGTCAGGGGTGCCGAAATTAGCACTCCGACGGGCAAGTTAGTATCTACACTCGAGGAGGCTTGTATTCTAAGCTAAGCATAGTAATTCTTGCATACCTTTTTAGGACTGAAGATCTTGTATTTATAGTATTCTCTTGGGGCCCTCGGGCCTGGTCCACTTCTAGTCCTTGCCATGTACTTCTACACGGCCCATGTTTTACTGGCAGGAATGTCGGCTCTTTTATTCGGCCCCAAAATTGGATGGGGTCAATGCCGAATAGAAGTTATGTTCTGGACCGAATTGGTCCGCTCCTGTTGATCCAAAATTATTTGGCTCCCACACGTATATTTCTGTATAAACCGCCACATTATTTATACAGTATGAGACTAAGCATTCATGATCATGGCTATCTGTAAGTTGCTAATGTTTAGGATCATGTTGAGATCCCTACTGGACTTTATGTCCATCCCACGTTGTTAATCCTTTTTCAAATGAACATCGAGAAGTGTTTCAAGGTCATGGATCTTCTTTACCTGTAGGCCACGAGGCCTATTATTTGTGGGCGGAATGCCATTGATGTAAAAGGGTTAAACCCTTTCTTTTACTTTTAAAGATGTAAGCCCACAGGCAAGTTATTTAGTTATGCTCATGTTGCATTTAATTTGCATTCGGATGAGAGAATCTTTATTTATTCTTACTCATTGATGTAAAGAGTTTTCCGCATGTTATCTCTGAAATTGAATTAAATTAATGAATTTGGTAATGGTTCCAAGTAATAAAAAGTGGGGCGTTACAAAAACTCAAACTTTTGTACTTAAATCTGTAGATCTACTCACCTAGAGTGATCTTTTCACCTTGTTCCTTTGAGATTAAGTGTAGAGCTATTCAAGCGCTTCATTTTGATCGGGGAAAAACATGGTTTCGTCGCCATCTACTTTTGAACTTTTCCCTCTTCTCTCTCATCTAAGCTTGAGGTAAAGATATTCTACACTTTAGTATGCTTTTTAACCTAGTTATTTGATGTTATATATAAATGATGGGATTTGGGAGTGATTTGGGTAAACTAGGGTTTGGGTACAAATTTAAAAGAGGGGTTTTGCATGTTGGGTTGTAAAATGACTTTGGGACTTTGAATATGTAGCTCTCTTGTAATTAAATGGGAAACTTGGCCTTGGGGTTGACATTTGAGAAAAGGGAAAATTTGCCCTAATTCGAGTTGAATAATTCATCTTATATATATAATGAAATTGATATGGAAAATATGAAATTGGAAGGGTATATAGAAGAATGGTGTAGTTGGATTTGTTCAATCACTCACCTATGGAAATTTGATAAATTATCTGTTCAATGGATTGTATATCTATTTAGAAATATCTGTTTTGGGCTATCGGTAGAGGATAGCTATAATTGTTGTAGAACTACATGAAGATTAGGTAAATTAAAACTAATCATATGAATTATGTCATTGAATATGACGGTTTCACTAAATTGTTGAATATGTGAATTTGGTAGTCATTGTGTATGACACGTTCTTAAATACATTGTATATGTATTATTTCTTGGGAAGAGATAGGAGATGTACTCCATTGTGTGGGAGGAGATAGGGGATGGACTCCATTGAAAATCAAGTTGGCCGGAGTGTCCAAGGTGAAAGTCCCAAAACCTTATATATATGGGTGCCGATTCCTTCAGATGAGAAATTCTGTAAAATGGCAAGAAAATCGAAGTGTTTGAATGATGGCTATTGAAGTGTTAGCAAATGAGTTGTAGTCTCGTTTGAGATTGTTTAGCTAATAAAGGATTATATCTATGAGTTGATTAGAATAAATGAATGGAAATGGAATGAGTTATTGATGTCATTATTGATTAGTCATAGAAAGACGTCGGCTGGTTTTAAGTGTTGAAAAATTATCTAAGGCTTATATCTTAGTTAAATTTCATACATTGTGTCAGTATATCTCTATTGGGCATTGGCTCACCCTACTTGGGAAAAACATTTTCAGGTACAAGTGGCATGCCACCTCCAAGGGCGTAGCTTGAGAGGACGGGCTGAAGGCTCTAATTTTGTTACCTATATGTTTATATGTTTTCTTCTTAAGCCGAGGGCTTTAATTGTAAAGAATTTATGACTCTCTTTTGTTGTAACCAAGTTATCTCCTAGAAAGATGTAAGCCCGTAAGGCATTTATTATGTCGTTATGAACTAGTGTTACATGTTGTAGTTTCAGAATGAACATTTATAAAAGTATAATGCATGTAATCTCTTTTGTAATATAAACTCTGATTAATGAAAGTAATACATTTCCTATTATGTTTATGAATCTCTTGGGTTGGATTATCCTCTTTATTTTGAGGGCGTTACAATATTAAAAGACTGAGATTGCTTGATTAGAAACAAACTTTCCGTCCAAATAACTATTAACTTTTATTTTATAATCCCACATTGGAAAAAGAAGAAAAAAGTAAATTGTTTCACTTATATAAAGTGAATCTTAATAGTATAATATTGTGTATATTTCAATTTAAGATAGTTTAAATTTTAAAATTAAAATAACATTTAAAAGTTTTAATCAATTAATTTTTGTATAAGTTGGTTGGTCATTTGACCTAACCGATTAAGTCGGACCATTTTGTGTTTGACCAATTCATTGGTTTAAACGCAATTTCTCATACTTATTTTATTAATTTTAAACAATTAAAACAATTTCCATTGGCTAACTTTCATTTAACCATATAAGAATAAAACTCTAATTAGTTTATGATTCATTTTATAGTCCCACATCAAGAGAAGAAGAAAAAACAAAGTTTGTTTCACTATATATTATATAAGGAAAATGGGGTTTTTAGTGAGAAGCCTCGCGAGAGTTTCAATATCTTATACTAATTTTCTTGATTTTCTTAATTTTAAACAATTAAAAAAACTCTATTGGCTAGCTTTTATTTGATAATCCTACATCAGGAGAAGAAGGGGAAAAAATGAGTTATTTTGCTCATACAAAATGAATCTTATACTCCCATCCTATTTAATATTGTAGTGTTGTGCATTTTTTAATTCAATATAATTTAAATTTTAAAAGTTTTAATTAATTAATTTTTGTGTAACATGGTAGGTGTTTTGACCAAGCCGATTAGGCTAAATAATTTTTGATTTGACTGATTCATTAGTGTAACCACGATTTTAGTGGTTTTATCAAAATATATTGATTAGATTTGTTTGATTCAAAATAAACTAAAGATTGATCTGATTAAAGATTGAAAGACTGAGATTGCTTTATTAGAAATAAACTTTTCGTCCAAATAATTGTTAACTTTTATTTTATAATCTCACATCGGAAAAAGAACAAAAAAGTGAGTTGTTTCACTTATATAAAGTGAATCTTAATAGTGTAGTTGTCACGCCCCTAACTCGCCTCTAAAAGTTTTGGGCATGACCAATTCAGAATTGAACACTTAACCTGATACATATATCCTATGGGGCTTGAACGGAAGCGCTTGATATTACGAAATAACATGAAAGCATATCCATTGAGCCATTTCTAATATGCCAGGATCACGACTAGCAAATAAACATATAGGGAACAAGCATCAGAGAATAAGGTACATACATACGTATATATATTTACAAGTCCAGCCCAGAAATTGGGCATATAATAAAACATTAGATACAATTCAACCTTGGCTGGCAATTAGAGTATAAGATAACAAAATTTAACAAAACTGTACTAAGATGCAAAGGGCTTCTCCAAGTGCCTGGTTGTACTTAGGTTGACAAAAGATAGATGATATCGACGTTAGGACTGACCTCCAAGTTGGTTACCTACAGAATCAGACAAAATTACAGAGTGAGATAAACTCAATGAATAACAATACTTAAACAGTTTAATATGCAATTTAAAACAAAATACATAATAGTGCATTCATAAAAATGGAATTCATATCGTTAGTCTGATGCTGTATTATTTTCAGAACGGCCTTGGACCCAGTTATAACAGAACGGCCTATTGGCCCAGAAATAAAAGAACAGCCTTTCGGCCCCGATAGCCATTCGGCCCAGAAGTATACAGAACAGCCTTTTGGCCCAGAAATATACAGAACAGCCTTTCGGCCCAGAAAATATACAGATGTATATAATGCCATCATTGTTTACATTCCCCAATCGATATGCATGTTGACGTAAGAATTTACGAAAATCAGAACATTAATATCATTAAACATGTACAGTAATAAGCGTACATTCATTGTACTGTTACTCACAGTGTTATTGTGGAGCGATGGTTCCTCCTGTGGTGTGTCCTACACACATATATAACATCCATTAGTTCCTTTTTCCTTTTAAACCATTTCTTGAGTCATTACATTTCAAATGAATTTACAACCATCAAAAAGGCATCAAACATAAATTCTAAAAATATCTGGGGGTTAAGCACGTAAAACGGAGCGAATATTTTTTTCAGACATGGGCCGCACGTGCAGCCACCCCCTCCGCTCGAGCGGCCATGGACCGCACGTGCGGTGTCCCTCCTCCGCTCGAGCGGCCAAAAATAGTATGCTTCTCCATTGTTTTTTCTCTTCTCCGCACGTGCGTCCACAACCTCCGCACGTGCGACCTGGCCCCTGTTTGGCAATCCGAATTTCAAACAAAACTCAACTTAAAGGACACATGGTAAGGTTCATAATAGATCAATTTAACATAAGAAGAAAGTTCAAAATCACATGAAAAATGAATCACAAGCCAACTTAGGTTCCTAATCACTTTGAATTTATAATTATAATCAATCACAATCCAACTCTTTTTGGGTTCCCTTACACACACACACACACATATACGCATATATCCATCTAATCATATAATCCAACCACATAGATGAGTATCTACATGAGATTAACAAGGAAGCAAGGTGTAACTTCTCCATAACTCAAATTAATTTCCAAAACAACCAAAACAACTTCATGGTAAACATAATTCCCAATAAGACAATCATCTTTCACAAAACGTCAACATAACCTCTAGCCCTTCCAATTAAAAGGGTAAACGCACTCAAACCCAAGAAAGAACTTGATTTAAGACGGTGTTTACATACCTTGATTCAATTCTCCACCAAGCCTCTCAATTTCCCCAATTTTTCTCTCTAGGTGAATCTCTCCTTTTCTTCTTCTCTAATTCTCCCCCAGGGGATAATATTCATTGAACTTCTAAGTCAAAAATGTCCAAAGGGCTTTGATATATAGATATATATTTATATAAAGGGTGAATAAGACAAAATTCAATCGTTTAATCATCCCAAATTGAAATTTCACAGAAAATCTCATTATAGCTTAAAAATCATGCAGATTTCAAATGTCAAATCAATTTCAGAAAATTAAGTCTCTAAGGCTTCCAATTCCAGATTCAAACAGTTTAAGTGCGACAGATAATTTTCTTATTCAACAGATAGGAATCCATATTTCCAAGTTTCACTTAATTCAATGTAGTTTCACATAGAATTTCACAATAAGCATTCAAAAACACAGAATAAAGAACTGAAAAGATACCAGAATCATATACGAGGGTCGGGGTATTACAAGAACGTCATACACACCGTTCCCGTTCCAAGATATGCCGATTCCAGCGGCCAAGAAAGATGCCCGAAAAAGGGGGCAGAAAATAGTTCCTACAGTCCCACAGCACGACAGGACCAAGGGACATTCTCATTGGCCTTCACGGAAGGACGGGCATGGAGAATCAACGAGAAGAGAATCCCAGAAGACACGTCGAACCAAAGAAGCATGCACTAAAGAATACGGGATGTTCAAGGGAAGGAACTCTATTTCGACATGACCAATGGAGGAAGGTCCAAAAGGACTCATAATGACGCCGAAAGTAGTGCGCTGAAAAGGATGAAATCCGGAGATAGTCGAGCTCCTAGACGGACCAAGGAGGATCTAAGGGATTACCTCCAGAGGAAGCAACAGGATGCCAAGGTAACTTCCCTGGTTAAGCCGAGAACGTCGTTCTCGATAGAGCTGGAAAAATTTGAGGCCCCAAAAAGGTTCAGTATGTCGAGATTCCAGATATACGACGGTAAGTCGGACCCCAACTTTCACGTCGGCTTGTACCTGAACTCGATGGCACTATACACCGGGAACGAACCGTTGCTTTGCAAGGTGTTCCCCTCGTCCTTCAGGGAAATTGCATTGGACTGGTTTCACAAGTTGCCGAAAGGAACTATGAAAACCTGAGAAGGCCTGACCAAGATGTTCATGGCCAGGTTTGTGACAAATAAGCTATAACCATTAAGGGTGGACTTCCTGATGACTCTGAGAATCAGTGAGGATGACTGTGTTTACATTATATAGTTAATTGATTTGTTTCTTGGAAATCAAAATTTAAAATGAGAACATAAAAGTAAATTTTATATTCGCTGATCATTATAATTTAGGTTAAATTTACTTTGCGCTATGAAGTTTTATGATTTTCTCAATTTGATTGTTAAAATATATATTTTTTTCATTTTGACCCTTAATGTTTGTAATTTTTTTAAATTTACCACCAAACCTATTTTTGGTTCAATTGTGGACAGAAAATGCCAGGTTGACAACCACATGGCGCCATGTGCCACCTACTACGTTGACACAAAAATGGACGATTATACTTTGCCTTTTAAATTTCATGATTTTTTTTACTTTGACTTTTAAAATATTTTTTCTCACTTTGACCCCTAACATGTGTAGTTTTTCTTAGTGTATCCCAAAATCATCTTTTGGATGAAAAAATGACACGTTGGTAACTACTTGGCATGAAACTACATTACATTAAAAATTTAAGACTTAAACTCAAAATTCGAAATAGACTTTGTCTCTCTCTATAACCGTTAATGAAGCTCTCTGATCTAAGGAACGACGAGATGATGGCTGCTCAATGGAGGAGATTGATCTCCTAAACCGTAGCAAGAAGAAGATTAAAAGTGCAATAGAGCAGCTAGATGATGATACCATGGCTAAAAGTCAATCGGTGGAGAAAGAAACAAGGGATGTGCAAAACCTCACTCACTATGAGGAACAGTCGAAGGAGGACATATCCAACCCAACAGGTGAAGATTCAACCAGAGTCTAGATGGAAATCATGGAGGTAAACAAAGAATCAACAAGATCCTTCAAGCAAGCACTTCTCCATTCGAGATTCAATGAAAATCGCAATGAAATTTTTTTTTGATTGCGATGTTGAAGAGATGTTTTCAGACGAGGAGGATGCAACTACTGATCGGAGGTTTGAGAAAGAGGATGAGGTAATGGATGAGGCTAGGGATGGGATACCCAAAGTAAAGATACCACCAGGACTCCTAAAGAAAGTGTGTGAGCGATGGAAAAAGTGTTTGATGGTGAGATTATTGGGGAAAACCATAGGGTACAAACTGTTCATAACCAATGTGACAAAGATTTGGCGGTTACAAGCAAACTTTGAAGCCCTAGATATTTGTAATGGGTTTTTCATTGTAAGTTTGACATGGCTGATGACTACACCAAAGTATACACTAGAGGACCATAGATAGTAATGGATCATTATGTAACAATGAGGAAATTGCAAGAAGATTTCAAATCGGACGAAGCGGAAGAGCACACTACGGCGATATGGGTGAGATTTCCAAATCTCCCTATTGAGTACTACAATGAGAAAATCCTTACCACATCGCAAAAGTTATTTGAGTTCCGCTCAAGATCAACATCAATACAGCCATGGCAGCGAGAGGCAAATATGCACGAGTTTGCATATAGATAGACCTCAGAAAGCCTCTAATTTCTCATTTTTCTATAGGTAAACACACTTATGAAGTTGAATATGAACATTTACACTCATTATGTTTTTCTTGTGGCAGGATTGGTCACCGAAGAGAAGCATGCAGTGATAAACCTACTTTGGTGACGGTGTAAGAAGGTCATGCAATGAATGTAGATGGAAGCTAGAGAAATGAAAGTCAAGTTAGTTCTGGGCCAAACCCAAGAAGGAAAGAACATAAAGATGAGCTAGGCCTAGTGAATTATGGGCCATGGATGACTGTTCTAAGCCAAAGAAGAAAATCAAAAGGCCCAAATGTTCACAGAGGTGATACTTCTCAACAGACTAATAGATTTGAGATGTTACGAGAGGAAGAGGAACAAAAAAACACCAAAGCCCAATTAAGCAAAGAAAAAGGGAAAGAAAAATCCCAAGTAGACGGGGGTTTTCGGTACAAGGCTAGAGCATCAGTAAAAAGAATGAAACAACTAGCCTTGGCATGGCTACTAAAAAGAAAGGAGAGGAACTCCGGATGGGAAATAAAGGTGGTACTGACATGATAATACGAGATCAAGAAGCAGTAATAGGGAAGAGTGAGACATCAAATCCTCTGAGTATTAAAAATCATACATTTATCACCATAAACTAGCCACCCACTCAACCAACCAACCCCAGTCAACATTCCACTTATTCTTATCCAAGAATAGGCAATTCCAGACCTATATTCAGAGTTCCACCAAATAAAAATGGAGGAGGAATAAGAGAACTACCTTACGGAGAAGCACATACTTCACCAGAACAGAGTATTGGTGTGTCTATCCACAGGGAAAGAAGTGTTCCACCTCATCACCTCAAAATGGTAGAACGAGGAAGTAAAACTGAGGCTTCAACCATGGAGGTAGGTGGATACAAACCAGGATATGCACTACCTCTCAATGACAGCACTAAAGTTGATAGAAGATAATTTCAAAGCCATAAGAGGCCACCTAGCAATAGATAGCCAAATACCTCTACCCCAACAAGCTATACCATCTATGGATTTGTTAACCTGGAATTGCAGAGGAGCAGGGAACAAAAAGTTTAAAAAGAATATGAGGGAATTAGTTCAGATCCATAAACCAGAACTGGTTGTCCTTATGGAAACTAAAGTTGAGTTCAAGGCTATGGGATTGTTCTTCAATGGTATGGGCTTTACAGCATCAGCAATCTCTAGACATGACTACCCAGACTGGCTACTCTCAACCATGTATGTAAGTCTAAACAGCAATCTGAGACACGATTTATGGGATCAATTGGAGGAAATTGCTCAAAATATGACCAAACCTTGGTTAGTTGATGGTGACTTTAATGACTTCACCACACCTAATGAAAAACGAAGCCTACATGGAAACCAGAACCAAAAACTAAGTCAAGACCAGAGGAGGGGTAAAAAATTCAATGAAAGGGTTAATAATTGCAAACTTATGGATTTGGGTAAGAAGAAAGATGGTTGCAGCAAGGGAATCCTATTTCTTCTTACCTCATTGTGTTGTGTATGGAGAGGCTTTCCAATATGATTAGCTTCAAAGCTGAGAACAAGCTTTGGAAAGGAGTTGAGATCACCAGAGGTGGACCTAGTATCACGCACTTATTCTTTGCTGATGATCTCATGTTATTTGGGCTGGCCACTATGTCAAATTGTAACACTATAATGCAGGTTATGGATGAATTTTGTGACATCTCTATAAAATTAATTCCCACAAGTCCAAGATGTATGTTTTTCCTAACATTGAAAGAAGAAAAGCTAGAGATTTGAGGAACAAATGTGGCATTCCTCTTATTACTGAATTAGGGAAATATTTGGGTGCTCCTCTAATTCATGGGAGGGTTATCATGAGACATTTTAATGATATCCTTGGCAAAATGCAAAGAAGATTGGCTGGGTGGAAAACTAATGTGTTATCTTTGGCATGCAGAGCCACACTGATTCAATCAGTGAGCTCTGCTATTTCTTCTTACACTATGCAAACAATGTTGGTTCCTAAAAAGGTAAGCAATGAAATTGATAAGTTGAATCATAATTTCCTTTGGGGGTGACAACCTGGAAAGGAAAAAAAGTGCACCTTGTTAATTGGGATGTAGTGTGAAAAATGAAAAAAGAATGGAGGCTTGGTATAAAAAAGCCAAAGAGCAAAATTTGGCCCTACTTTCTAAGTTGGGCTGGAATATGGTCGGCAGACAGGAAGGCATGTGGTGTGAGGTTCTTAGGAACAAATATCTTAAGAATACTTCATTGCAAGATTGGCCTAAAGGGAGGCAAGCCTCTCATCTTTGGACAGGTATCATGTGTACCAAAAGCATTCTCAAAAAAAGTATTAATTGGTCTGTGGGTGATGGCAAGACTATTGATGTGTGGAAAGATTGGTGGTAGCAGTACCAATGTTGAGCACATGTGTGTTAAGGTTAGAAATTTGACAGGAGATGATGGAAATTGGGATGAACAATGTGTTGACAGTATATTTCTATCTCTCATTGCTTCTTTAATTCTGAATATTGCTCCTCTTGGTAGTTCCAACATGGATACTTTTATGTGGAAAGGTGCCCCTGATGGGGTGTTTACGGTTTCATCAGCCTACGAACTCATCCAAGGAAATCTTGATATAGATGAAGATTGGACCAAGGTATGGAAGCTTAGGCTCCCATAAAAACTTAAAGCTTTCCTATGGACTATATTCCATGGAAAGTTGCTTACTAATCATATGAGAATGAAAAGGGGCCTTACAAATGATCCTACATGCCCATATAGCAGTGGGTCTGAGGACATTAACCATCTGTTCAGGGATTGCTATAAAGCTAAGGAAGTGTGGATTGCTACTTTTGGCAGAAATTGGTATTTGGACATGTTGAGAAAACATTGGATGGATTGGCTCAAGTGTAATGCTAGAAACAAAAAACATTTTAGTAAAGACATCTCTTGGTACACTGTGTTTATTGTGGCTTTATGGAAAACTTGGAAAAAGAGAAATTCTTTTGTTTTTGATGGCAAAACTACCAATTACCAAGAGAGTGTCAAGTTCATTTTAGATTACTCTACAAATATCCACCAAGCTTTCCTCAACTCAATCTTTAATCCTAGACCATCCTATAGACTTATCCATTGGTGTTTACCTCTTATAGGTTGGATCAAGCTGAATACGAATGGGTACAGAAAAGCTGGAGGAGAAGGAGGCTTTCGAGGGCTACTTCGTGATGAAAAAGGAGCTTGGGTGAGCGGCTACTATGGCAAAATGAAAATGAGAATAAGCCTTAAAGCAGAGCTGTGGGCATTGTATAAAGGCCTCACTATTATTTTACAAAGAGGCCTATACAATGTATTGATAGAAACGAATGCAACCCAAGTTTTGAAGCTAATGGAGGAAGAAACTATGGACAATTGCCCCTTTAGAAATTTGGTGGATGATGCAAAAATTCTACTAAGAGGTGGACAATTGCCCCTTTAGAAATTTGGTGGATGATGCAAAAATTCTACTAAGAGGATATGAATGCACAACTCAACACATTTGGAAAAAAGGAAACCTATGTGCAGATGCTATAGCCAAACTCGGAGTAGAACAACCCAAGGACATGGTGGTGGTGAATGAACCGGCAGCTGAAATAAGAGGCTTGCTAGTGAGGGACATGATTGGATTATCTAGTGAACTGGCTTAGCCCTTTGTTTATAGTTTTCCTTCCGATGTAACCAAAAAAAAAAAAAAAAAAAACAAAAATTAAAAAAAAAAAAAAACTCAAAATTCAAACCCAAAACTATTTCAACCTTGCGAGCTATTTTTCTTTTCCTTTCATTTCTTCTTCTTTTTTTTCTTCTTTACTTTTTTTGTTTTCATTTCTTTTTTCTTCATTTTTGTTCTTTTTCTTTTCTCTGCTCTAACTTTTGCCTGGGTCGCCCTTCTAGGGTTTTGGCCTAGCGAGCCTCTCAAGGATAGAAAAGTTTAACTTGTCCATATTGATCGGTTTTGAGATCTCGAAGCCATCTGAATCTAGTAGAATGACTGCTGTTTGCTGATGACGTAGGAGCTCATCCAATCTGGTCTGAATTGCCCCTAGTGCTGTGGATAGGAACTCAATTGTCCTTCGGCGAAAATTTTCTTCTTTCGGATTTTGGAATTTGGCTTTCTTACCAGTTTTCAGTGGTTTGAGAAATGACTCGTCTTTGACTCTTCAAGCACATCTGACATTTTTTCCCCTAGTTCAAGGGCTACTTCTCATTCAGCTATGCAAGCTTCCGTTGATGACATCTAATCTTCTCGATTTGACCTTCTTGCCCCTAGTTCAAAGGTTGCTTCTGATTCGACCATACAAGCCTCATGTTTTGGTTGATCATTGAACATTCTAAGTCAAAGTTCAAGGTTTGAAAGCAAAAGGGGTCGAATCTTGAGACATGAGAGCGATCTTATGGTGCACAATCTCAAGATCAATTCCACGCATGTCTTTACAGGACCACGCAAAACATTTTTTGAAATCTTTTAAGAAAACGACTAATCACTTGCGTCGAAGACAATGTAGAACCAATCTGGATCAAGCTAGGATCCTTCTCAGTACTCACATTAACAAACATGATCTCATTCATTAAGGGCTTAGCATGCCTCTCTTTCTCTCCATTGATCAAATTTTTGCAAATCCCGAGGAATTCTTTCATCTTTGGTTTCATCATAGTGTTAGAAAAGTTTTGAAAAACTTAGGTCAATGCATTGATTTGAAGAGCTTTGGACAAGGTCATGTAAAGCATGGCAAAAACCCTCTGGCCTCTAGATTGGTGCTTCGAGGTTTGTGGAGTTATGTTGGATGTACCGGCAAAGGGGTTGGCAGATGTTAACTGGGTTTGTTGATCTCTTCCGAGTATAGGATTGAAGCTGAAAGGGGCGTTTCTAGTACGACAACCCTTTTCCCAGCTTGCCCCTTGATTCAAAATGACCCCAACTTGAGTGGCAAAAGTGCCATCCATAGTCTTTACAACAACTGCGTGCACTTGCTGTTTGTTTAATCCCTCAGCTTTCAAAGCCTCAACAGCCCACTGAAGATGTTCATAGGGACCAATGCTTGCCCCTACCTTGTTCTTGCCATTTGCCTCCACTTTGCCAAGGGAATGGCCTTCTTCTAATGCAGCCCGTCCCAAGATTGGAGAGCCTTTTGGCGTGAAATTTCTGGCATGTGATATGGTCGATGATGGAGCCAAAACCCCAAAGGCTAAATCTGCCACTATTCTCTGAAGATTTTCAATCATGCTCATCAGCTCAGAAGTAGTGGGTTCATGGGTTTAAGATGATTGGTGTTCAAATGCATCCATCATGTACAAGTCCATGATTTTTAGAATGAACACCTCAGGCTTGGGTAAATGGGTTGGGGTGATATATATGCTGGGGTTATAGGTAGATGGCTGTGTATGGATGAGATTGAGATGTGGAGGGAATAAGATCCTGAATCTTATGACGGAAGCGGATGCAATAGTTCGTATCATAACCGTGCTGTTGATGATAGGTGCAGCATTTAGCTAGGTCATATCTTCGTGGAAGAGGATTTGGAAGGGGTTGAGGTTCTAGGAGCTGTAGGTACCTTTCTTCTCGCAGCATTTTCAAAGCTTGAGAGAGACTCATGTAAAGAGGATTGAAATTTCTGGCTTGGGGCGAGTTGAAGTGGTTGGTTTTTGGCCATTGAGGGAAGTGGTGATAGTGTCTACTTCTAATCATTTCGCAGATGTGCTACCATTAGTAGTAGCA
Organism: Camellia sinensis; assembly: GCF_004153795.1. Classification (NCBI taxonomy): domain Eukaryota; kingdom Viridiplantae; phylum Streptophyta; class Magnoliopsida; order Ericales; family Theaceae; genus Camellia; species Camellia sinensis. The sequence goes on along the minus strand of NW_021027581.1, from coordinate 532,280 downwards.
TTGGCACTGCGAACAATGTTCTTTTTCAAAGGCTCATTATCTTCCATAAGGATCCCTTGTCTAATGGCATCCTCGATTTGAACCCCCCGTTTCATGAAACTCTAGAAAGGTAAACAGAGGTAGAACAATCATCTTCTACAGCAACTTGCCATGCAGATTCCGCACAATCATCCTGATTTGATCTTTGTTGGAAGGCCTTGTAGTCACCATTGAGGCCTTTGCTCTCCATCTCGTCACGAACTCTGAGAAACCCTCCTTTGGCTCTTGGTGGGTGACTTCGAGATAACGAGTTATGACCTCGATCTGTGTATTGTAGGAGTATTAACAATAAAGGCCTCAACTATCTCTTTCTAGTTCTGTTTCACAGAGTTTTCCAATTTATCATACCAGATTACGGCTATCACAGACATGGTTTGGCCGAAGAGAGACAACTTCTGGGCTAGGGTCAAACCCATTGGCCTTAGGATATCAGAAAACAGGCGGAGATGCACCATTAGGTCTCGAGAGTTATCGAAGCAGTCGATATGCAGCATTTTAAACCGCTCCAGTAAGGTAACTGCAGATTCAGAATACCCGTCCTCTAAATCCAAGATGGAGTTCACTCCTTGTGCTCGTTTGAATAAATTCTCCAGTTTATTGACCTTGAGTGCAGTTTGGTCAACCTCAAATTCAAATAGAGCTTCAGTTTGATAGACAGGAGTTTTAGAGTCCTGTTCTGGGATTGGCTCTGCCAGATTGCCTCGAGTCTCTTGGACATTAGCAGTATGGGCAGTGGCTCCCGGTATCGGGTTACCCGTGGGAGGTGTATGAGATGCAGAAGCCGCGGCCAGCAGTGACTGTTGTTCTTGTAGCCGGGTTATCACCTCAGCCTGACGAGTCGTGACTTCAGACTGATGGACTACGTCCCGCTGCAGTGCCTCGATTGTCTATTGCAGGTGCTATATCTGTTCTTCCATACTGGCTGGGGGATACTGAGCCATGGGAATGGGTGATTGATCTCGTGCTGAGCTGAATGCAAACAACTGTTCCCAGACCAGACTAGACCCGGGTGAACTGAGGGGTAACTGCTGTAGAAACTACACTAGTGAATTCTGCATGAACCTCCTTCATCTTGTAACCGATGGGGGTGAGGTAAACACAGGTTGCTTCTGAACCAATTCCGACCTGACAAAGTCTATCGATAGAAGTCTAGAGTACCCGGGGGATATTGGAGCCATCTGAAGCTATGGTTCCAGGACTACCTTGCAAAAGAGAAAACAGATAGCATCTCAGCCTAATTTCACTAGAACAGATATGAGCATAGCTGAATGACTGTACTCTTTACTAAATTCTGCCCCAAAATCAGATACCAAACTCGCAACTAATATGCACATTCCTGTACAGTTTCATTGTAAAGCACATACCAGTTAATTGAGAGCCAAAACACCCCTATGATGGGATAGGGTTACCCTATTCTAATTTCGTCAGGAACTAGGGATTCACTACGCAAACAAACGGTTTCAAACAATTCTTGCATTCAGGTGAGCAACCTGTCCTAGTTTGGAACAGTCTCTATGGCTTCCGATATGCAACTAGATCGATTGGTCTAAAAGGGTACCTCGGCAAGACCACCTAATATACCTCTCGCTCCTAACAGCGAGAAGTGAAAGGAGGATCAAACGGTACATCGGTAGTCTAGATCCAAGGTTTGTGTTCCCATCGTGGCAGAGCCCGCGACCGGTCAGCCTTATGGAACACTTTTCCAAGCGAGCTTCTGGCAAACTGCTCAGTAATAGCAGATGGCAAACATTGTGACTTAAGTGCACCAACGCAAATGCAAATGCAAAGAAACACATAAGTGTAAATAAAACAACATATCATGAGTTCGAGTCAAGTTCTCTAAATCCCCAGCAAAGTCGCCAGAAACTGTGGGCTCGCCTTTTCTTGCCTCCCTTTCGGAGAGCTCGAATTGGTCCTACAGTTTGGACTCCTGTCACGGTTCTGAATCTAATCTCACAAAGTGCAATGTGAAACTGATAAACACCAAAGAGTCCAATCTGGAAAATCTTTTTTGGAAAATCGATTTTAAATCAAATAATGTTAAAACTGGACTGCTTTGCCAGATTACAGAGTTGTCACCTAAATATTTTATTTTTGGAAAAATTTAGGAAACCCTAACTCGTGCCAAAGGCCACGTATCCGTCATCACAAAAGTTGTCTCGGCTTGGGAACTTGAGTATGAGGGGGGAAGGTCGTGAAATGAGAACCCTCGCTCGCCCGATCAAAAGATCGGCCTCTACTAACCACGATATGTTGTTTTATAAACCTCAAGTCTTCTTATTCGGTTATTAGCTAACTTTACTATGTGATGCACACAAGCAAGTATAGACTATGTCGCAAGAATTGGAACAAATTCAACTCATGTCTGTTTTTGAAAATGGTTTGAAGTTGCCACCCTCAAGTGGGCTTAGAAATGCGGATTTCCCACCTCAAGTGAGCTTAAAACATAATTTGCCACTTCACAAAGTGGGCTTAAAACTCACATTTATTGAATCGCTCCAATTCAAACAACAAAGCCTTCATCCATAGGCATTCATGCAGTTAATCATTTAAGCAAATAGCCTCATGGCAAGCATGCGAAACATGGCAAAATGGCAATCACACTCATGCAAGCATGCTAAAGCGCAAAAGCTTACCGAGTACTCCAAGCCAAAACAAAAACTAGTTAGAAAAAATGCATGATCCTAACTATACGAGATGCCTAATGCAGCACATGCAATATGAAATTAATAGGCTCGGCTACTAATATGGCATATGATACAATTTGACAACATGCTTTGAAATACGTATTCAAATAAGTATTGAAATTGCAATGCAGTTTGAATGATGCGCTGAGTCTTGGTGTGTTCAAGACAAATGAATCATGCAAAACATGTGAGCATAAGGTATGCTAATCCAAATATGACCCTAAACTAACCATCGAAAGCAGTTAAATAAAAAGGAGAAAGACGCGGGATTGGAAGACATGCACGCACGTATGCACACTTATTACAACATTACGCCCTCTCGAAGGAGGGTCTGAATGAATAAGCTAAGCTACACTTAGCTAAACTAATTATTACAACACAAAATTAATTAACTATTCTAGTTAATTAATTATTACAAACCAAAATTGAATAACTAGCTATGCTAAGCTAATTAAAGTAATTAAACTAATTAACTATCCAAGCTAATTAAATAATTACAACAATTGAATGAATGAATGAATTAGCCACTACTAATTAATTAAACAAAGCTAGTAAATATCCTCGAGGGTGAGGGAGGCATGCATGCTCGGTTGGCTTCCTCCCGAAAATCCACCGCCTTACCATCGGATGCCTCTGTTTGCGCTCGTTTGATCTCTAAAAATTGTGCCAACTCCCAGAATGACTCTGCTCCAACTCAGGAACACACTGGTGCAAATTTCATTTTTGGTCGGTCAGCTACCAATGGTGGCTGTCGGCTACCATTGGTGGCCAGTCGGCTACTTCTGGTGGCCGGTCGGCTGATACAAATGGCCGGTCGGCCACTGCTTTCCTGAACTTCCCTTTTTTGCTGCAACAGAGAGCAAACAGAGACAAAGCAGTGTATTCTCAAAGAGTGTATGTACTGCTACCCTCCTTATCATTACACAAATTTAAAGGAGTGTAACTCTTGATTCCCAAACCATCAACCAAGCATTTTCAATGCATGATGGCCTAAGAACCAAGCTTGTACAATTTCAATGAGTGCAAAACAAGACTCGACAAAACCACAACCCTATCATGCATGATCAAGGGTGATGGTGACCAAGAATAATGGCATGTTTCATCACTTTAAGTATGAAACGTCCCATTTTTCTTGTGTTCAGATTAACGTCCGATCCGAACACATGCAATGCAACACAAAGATGGTTAGCTTGCCTCTTTTACGTGTCCAATTTTGTTTACTCATTTTACATTACCGATTATTCCTTTAACCGATTAAGTCCAAAGCGAGAGTCCTCTAATTGAAAGTAGACTTAAACCACAAGTGCCTTGAGCATGAAAGAGTCCTCATGCCGTTGGTTAATAGAAACCCTCAAGAGAGGATTAAAACCATTAAGCACAAGTGTCTCAATTTCACACTCAAGCCAACAAAGGGTTCAAAGTCACTTTCAAAATAAATGAAAGAGTGAAGAAGAGAGGGAGATGGCAGAGATTTTAGTGCTGAAATGGGATGCAAAACGACACTAAAACATGCAAGCAACTCATGCAAGTCATGTTTAAAAGCCTGAAACATTAAGCTAGTGAAGATCATAACACTGTAGGCATGCAATATAAAGCTGAAAAGGTACAAACACTTCAGAACAGTCTTAAAACAGCCTAAAAGGAGTCCTAAAACATGTTTGAAGCAAGCCAAAAATAGCTAGAATAGGAGGCCAAAACATAGCACAAGCTAGACTATTAAACACAATTAAACTACAAGCATACAAAGCAAGACTCATATGACCAAACCAGCCCAAAACAGAGTTAAAACCAGTCAAAACAGTGGCTAAAACATGCTGAGATTGAGGTACAAAATGCTAGAAAAACATGCTCACATGTTAGCTTGCAAACAAGGCTAAAGAGCAACTCTAAAAAGCAATGAAAGAGTGAAACAAATAAGCATGTGACAGAGCTATATACACTAAAGTTACATTTAAAAAGACACTACAACATGCAACCATTCCAAGCAAAACATGTTTAGAGGCCCAAAACACCAAACTAGTGAAGCCATTTGCACTACAACTATGCAAAACAAGACTCATACGACCAAAGCAGCCCAAAACAGAGCTAAAACATTCCAAATTAGAGGCAAACACATGCTGGAAATAAGCTAAGTTAAGATAAAAAAACATGCTACCATGTGATGCTAACTAGGCATGCAAGTGAGACACAAGGAGGGGAGGCTAACCCCTCCATTTTTAGACTTCAAAACATGCTTTCTACCATTGAAATAACTCTAAATTTTAGTGGTTTAAAGGCCCAACAAGTTTGATTTTAATATGCTAAAAAATGGTGCAAAAGCTCACACAAATAAGTAACAAGAATGGTGGACAACCCCTTAACGCAAAATGACCTCAAACCATCATGTTAAGCCTAAAAAATCAGAGTTTTTTTTGTAGTTGAAAACTAGGCCAAAAAAAGTATAAAAAGATGGAAAAGAAAGTGATTAAAACAAAGCTTACAAGGCAAGTCTTATACCTCTTGAAGCACAACACAAAATAGTCACAATTCTGAGCTTAAACCACCTTCAAGAGCTCAAATTAAACCTCAAAGAACCTCAGCTCCAAGATAAGGATGTTTGGTTAAGGGTCCTTGTGCAAAAGTGTAGAAAAATCTAACTATAAGGCACAAAATAAAAAGAGAGAGAGAGAAAATTTTGCTCCAAATTGTCTAACTTCCTAAAATGGGGGAGAGACCCCCCTATATATAGAAAAACAAGCTACAAGCTTGTATTCATCCCTCCATACACGTGTATGGAAATGGCTTTCAGTGAACAACAGCTGGCACAGCTGGCAAATAAATATCTAAAAAAGAAGAAAAATGTCCTTCGGCCATAATCAGTGGCTGACCGACCATCAATGTAGCCGACCGGCCATAAACATAGCCGACTGGCCACCACTAGTGGCCGACAGGCACAAGTCATTGCCGGCAGGCTATGGGGATGGCTGACAGGCCACCCTCTCCTCTAGAATTGAAGCAACAAGCTCTTGGTCCACAACCAAGCATAAAACCAACAAGATTTTGAGGCTCCAAGGCAAGGCGCTCGGCAGAGACCTTCAGGGACTCAAAATGAACACAAAAAAGCACAATCATCGAGTGTTCAAATGATGACTTCCAAGTCTTGAGGACGGTCAAAAATGGGGTGTCTACAGCTGCCCCTCTTTGACAGAACTCGGAAGTCATAAAAATGACGGGAGTGAATGTCAAAGCCCAGAGACGACCCATTTTTGACAAGGCTAAAGACTCAGACAAACAACCAAACAAACAAAGAACAGTTGCGCCCGCAGGCTGCCTACATATCCCTTTGCAAGGAATCAAACCAACGTAGTTCTGGGGCAGAATGCAAAATGATACACAATATAAAAAAACAATACAGACGATATGCAATGCAACGAAACAATGTACATGATATACAATGTAATTGAATTATCAAACCACAAGCAGTGCAAAACCACACAAATATCATAAAGAGATGGAGATGCAAAATCAAACTACGTTTAACACAAAAAAGGTGCCGGAACCCTCAAACCACAATTCTCTTAGTGGAATAGGCATGTGCACATGCAGAATTATGTGTTTCACAGAAAGAATACAAGTAATTGGGTGGTATGATATAAGTGAGGAATGATCCGCTGAGGAAAGATCGTGATCCTAGATGCTGAATGCAACAAAACAAAGTACGGTGCAATGAATGCAATGGATGCAGTGAATAAGGCGCAAACCGAACCACATTTTACCTAGAAAAGGTATGGACACAAAACAAACCACGTCTAACACAGAAAAGGTGCCGAAACCCTCAGACCACAATTCTCTTAGTGGAATAGACGCGTACACATTGTCACAGAACCATGCTTCAACGAAGGAAATGTATGAGCACATGCCAAATTAAGCTTAACATGGAAAAATACAACAATCTCTCTTAACCTAAAAGGGGTATCCCCTCATCTATTTATAAGTATAGAATTTGGGTTATATTGGAGCACATGGGAATTACTAAAGTACCCAAAAAGTGAATTGTACTTATCAGGGTCTACCGACCCAACAATCTCCCACTTGGAATGTGATAACACAAGCTCTCCATCATCTTTATCACATAGAGGAATGTCGTACCAACTCGATCTTCCTTCATCAATCTTGAAGGCCGACTAAAGTTGTACACAACTTCAGTTTCTCAATGGTGACTGTCTTGGTCAACATATCTACTGGATTTTTACTGCCTTGGATCTTCTCAAGAGACAAGACTCCATTATCTACAAGTGATCGAATGAAATGGTATCGCAGCTGAATGTGTTTCATCCTAGAATGAAAAACTGGATTCTTTGCAAGATGAATAACACTCTGACTGTCACTATGCAAAATACTCATCTCTTGCGTTTTACCCAACTCTGCTAGGAAATTCTGTAACCATGTCATCTCCTTCCCAACTTCAGTAATAGCAACATACTCAGCCTCTATTGTAGAAAGGGCCACAATCTTCTGTAATTGTGAAATCCAACTCACTGTTGTACCACCTAATGTGTAAACATAACCAGTAGTACTCTTTCTATTATCCATATCACTAGCCAAGTCTGCATCAACATAACCATGTAACCCGATGCCGGTTCATCTTAAACAAAGTGCCACGTTTGTAGTACCACTCAAGTATCTAAGGATCCACTTCACTGCCTCCCAATGCTGCTTGCCTAGATTACTCATGTACTTACTAACCACTCTTACTGCATGTGCAATGTCTGGTCTAGTACAAACCATAACATACATTATGCTACCGATAGCTGAAGTATATGGAACACGTTCCATATAAGCCTGCTCTTCTTTGGTCTTTGGAGACTGCTCTTTGGTAAGTCTAAAGTGGCTAGCCAATGGAGTGCTCACTGGTTTTGCACCATCCATGCTAAACCTCTTGAGAACTTTCTTGACATACTCAGCCTATGACAACTTCAAAGTACCATTTGCCTTCTCCCTGTGAATCCTCATACCAAGGATTTTGTTTACAACTCCAAGATCCTTCATCTCAAATTGGTTGGACAAAAGTTTCTTTAATCTTTTTATCTCTTTAATGCTAGATCCTGCAATAAGCATATCATCAACATATAAGAGCAAAATAGTATAACTTTTGTCAAACCTCTTGAAATAATAGCAATGATCTGCTTGACATCTTGTAAAACTGTTGCTACACATAAATCCATCAAACTTCTTATACCACTGCCTTGGGGCCTATTTCAAACCATACAACCTTTTTCGAAGTTTGCATATAAACTCCTCTTTGCCACGTGTCAAGAAACCTTGTGGTTGCTTCATGTAAATTTCCTCCTCCAAATCACCATGGAGAAAGGTCGTCTTCATATTTATCTGCTCAAGATACAAATCTTCAACAGCCACAATTCCTAGCACCAATCTGATAGTGGTCAACTTCACAACTGGAGAGAAAATTCCAGTGTAGTCAACCCCTTCCTTTTGTTGAAATCCCTTTGCAACCAATCTGGTCTTGTAGCGTTTACTCCCATCATGTTCCTGTTTGACCCTGTGAACCCACTTGTTGTGCAAGGCTTTCTTACCCACTGGTAATTCAGTCAACTCCCATGTCTGGTTTGCCATGAGTGAATCCATTTCATCATGCATAGCTGACTCTCGCTTAATTGAATCATCAACTTGCAAAGCCTCATCATAACTTTCGGGTTCACCCGTATCAGACAACAATAAATAATGTAAGGATGGAGAGCAACGTTGTGTAGGTTTAGACTCTCTTTCTGACCGTCTCAACTTAGGAGTAGGATTATGTGGCTCAGTTTGTGGAATAAGATTTTCAGGATTATTCTGAATCCTTCTATTCAAATCATTCTCACTAATCTCCTCTAACTCAACATGCTCATGACAAGTAACTGATTTAGATTCACATGTAGACTTATTCCTATCTTTATACATTACTTTCTCATTAAATATGACATCTCTACTTCTGATTATTTTCTGATTTTTATCATCCAAAAACTAATAACCAAATTGATCAATACCATACCCAATAAAAGTACATTTAACAGATTTCGAATCAAGTTTAGTTCTATTAGCATAATCTATATGCACATATGAAACACAATCAAATATCTTCAAAAAGAAAGATTTACCTCTTTACCACTCCAAGCTTCTTCTGGTAACTCTCTATCCAATGGAATAGATGGACCATGGTTAATCAGATATGCTGCTGTGTTAACTGCATTGCCCAAAACATCTTTGGTAATCCGGCATGTATCCTCATACTTCTAGCACATTCATTCAGAGTTCTATTCATGCGTTCTACAACGCCATTCTGTTGAGGTGTCTTTCGAACAGTCTTCTCCATTCTAATTCCACTTTCTACACAATATTTCTTGAACTCGTTGTCCTCATATTCCCCTCCATTATTTGATCTCAAGCACTTAATTTTCAGACCTGTTTCAGTCTCCACCAAGGCTTTCCACTTCTTAAAAGTAGTATAAACTTTAGATTTATGTTTTAGAAAATAAGCCCATACCTTTCTCGTTGAGTCGTCGATAAAGGTAACACAGTATGATGATCCTCCAAGATATGAAATTGGTGTAGGTCCTCACACATCTGTATAAACCAACTCCAATTTTTCTGACTTTGGTTTCCCGCCATCCGTTGAAAAACTTACCCTCTTTTGTTTGCCGAAGATACAATCCTCACAAAAGTCCACCAATTTCAAATCTGACAATTTCCCCTTAGATGCAAGTACCTTTATCCTTTTTTTTTACTTATATGCCCAAGCCTTTGGTGCCACAGATTGGAGTCTTCTTTCTCACCAGGAACTGCTACTGCTTCCCTATTATTCGCAGTCATGTAAAAGGTGCCTTCTTTTTGACCACGAGCAATAACCATGGCTCCTTTGGTGAATTTCCACAAACCACCCATGAAGGTTACAACATGACCTTTATCATCAAGTTGTCCAACAGAAATCAAGTTTCTTTTCAAACCAGGTACATGTCTGACATTCTATATCTTCCAAACAGATCCGTTTGGCAACTTGATTGTTACATCCCCTTTACCCACAATCTTCAAAGGTTCATCATCAGCCAAATAAACCTTCCCGAAATCACCACCAATGTAATTGTCCATGATTTCCCTTCGTGAAGTAGAATGGAATGATGCCCCAGAATTTAAAATCCAAGATTCAAGAGGGCTGTCAATACTTAAGATCAAAGCATCATACATTTTCTCCGTTGCAGCATTAGCAGACTTTTGATTTTGATCACTTTTTTCTTATTCAATGTCAGGCAATCTCCTTTTAGATGTCCCTTCTTTCTGCAATTCCAGCAACTTCGTCCCTGTCCAGTTCTTGACTTGCTTCTGTGTTTGGATTTTGATCTGTTGCAGTTCGGGTTTTTTTTTTACTGATCTTCCTCTAGCTACTGTATTCAGGGCAAAACCTGGTGTTTCCCCTAATTCCCTTCTGCGAATTTCTTTACTCAGAATTAAATCTCGAATATCATTGTAATTCAACTTTTCTTTTCCTGAAGAATTACTTACTACCGTTACAGTACCATTCTAACTTTCTGGCAAACTGGATAGAAGAATCAAAGTCCTAACCTTGTCATCAAATTCGATAGATACATAACTTAATTATGTTACCACAATATTAAATTCGTTCAGATGCTCATCCACTGAAACACATTCTCTCATCCTTAGATTAAACAATCTACACATCAAATAAATTTTATTTGAGGCAGAGGGTTTTTCGTATATGTTTGAGAGTGCCGCCATGAGACCCACTATAGTCTTCTCCTTCGCTATCTTAAACGCAACGTTACAAGACAATGTTAGCCGAATAACACCTAGTGATTGGCGATCAAGAAGAGTCCACTCATCATCCTTCATCTTTTCTAGTTTCATCCCTGAAAGGGGGCTCATACATTTTTTTTTTCTGATACAGATAGTCTTCAATCTACATATTCCAAAATCCAAAATTTGTGCCATTGAATTTATCGATTCTAACATTTTCGTCTGTAGCCATCTGCCCCACTCGAACCAATGCTCTGATACTAGTTGTTAGAAAATTGACCTTTCCTAACTAAGATTGGTGAGACACGAAATAACAAACAAAGATGAAAAATGAATCAAACAAATCACACACACAAGAACACAAGGTTTTACGTGGTTCACCTCAGAATAGGGCTACGTCCACGGCTGCTGCGGTTTTTCACTATGATTAGAAAAATACAACTCTCTTTTAACCTAAAAGGGGTGTCCCCTCATATATTTATAAGAATAGAATTAGGGTTACATGGAAGCACATGAGAATTACAAAAGTACCCAAAAAGTGAATAGTATTTATCAAGGTCCACTGACCCAACACACACAGACACAGACACACACACGATATACACTTTGTTTTGTATCAAACACTTTTGGCTCACTGTTGACACTACCAAACCTCACCCTCGCGCACCACCGTCGTTCACCACCGGCGCTTGCCACCGTCGCACATTGCCACCGCCACCGCTGTAAATCACCACCGCCACTGAATCACAAGTATTTTTCTCTCTCTTTTTCTCTCTCCCACTCTCCCTTCCCCTATTTTTCCATTTCTCACACTTGCTCTAGGGTTATATATGACTTTTTTTTTGTTTAATTGTGGTTCGATTTCTTAACTCAAAATCTGTATTTCAATCTCAAAACTTATATCGTCCTCTCATCTTCCCTCGTCCTCTCGATGAAGACGACATCGCTCTTCTCAAAACTTATATACAGTCTCCCCCCTTTTGAAACCCTAGTTTCACTTCATATCTCAATGTCTGTTATTTTCTTATCATTTGTTTGGTTACATAGAAAACTGAATTGAGAGAATGAAATCTGTATTTGGATCTCATTGCTTTATTTGGATTTGTTCTCAAGTACTGAAATATACATAAGAAATCGTACCTATTATTTCAGAGTGATTATTATTCAAAATTTTCGTAGATTTTTTTGTGGTATTTCTTGTTTATTCAGATCTTCATATGCTTTTCTATTAATAGTAGGGCTTTTTTGTTTGCCCCAATGTTGCCATCTGAAATTTATAAAAACAACAAGTTTTGAGGCGAATTGTTTGACAGTGGTTAATAGTTCAATTTTTGGTAGATATTTGTGTTGTGTTGTGTTGTTGCCTATTTGTTATTCAATAATAGGCCTTCAGATCTTTATATGCTTTTCCATCTATAGTAAGGCTTGTTTGCTTCCCCTTATGCTGTCAAATGTTTCCCCATATTCAAATGATTGATTCAAGTTGCCTTGTCTTTCAGTTGGTGTTTTGTCTTTGACAAGCTAACTTGGATCCATTTTGTGCCCATGCAGTATGCGTGTTTCTCTTTTCATTTTCATTAACTTCTCTATGAAACTTGTAATTACTCATCAACCCTTTGTCGGTGGCCAATTCTATTAGAGTGCTCATGAATAATCTAAACTTATGAAATGGCCTACTGATATTTTGCATTTGATTATGAGGAACAAAATGGTGTCCTAATTTTATTTTATTCATAAAATAGTCTCATTTAGGTTTTGTTCAAATTGTTCATTGTATTAACAATATCTTGTTAATTGATGTTCTGGTCTTTTAGATTGAATCTTAGATGGGTTTAATCATTTGGGGTAACTATGGAGGTTTTTGCTTTTTCTTTCTAGATTTATTTTTCAATTTTGTGATTTGAAATGTGGAGAGTATAACAGTTTGAGGCCATGAACAAATTTGCTCTTGTTTCCAGCTTTGAAAAATATATGTTCCTTTGTAACGGATCCTAAATTCTCAACTTGTCGTTGGTGACTTTTTAGACTTAAATATTACTATTGTTGATACCAAATTACTTAAAATTGTCAACTCATTTGGTTGATACATTTTACGGATATGGAAGAAATACATACGCGAACTTAGTAGTATAAGTAAAAATGAGAAATAGAAAATGGGATTAGATTCAAAATATCTATGAAGAAAATGAAAGAGATTTAGTAGTGATGACAACAATAAGGAAAAATAGAAGAGTAGTTTGAGAAAAATATGTAGGAAGAAGAACTCCGTATGATTGGATGGAAATAACTTTTGATTTGCTATCTTGAGAAAAATATGTAGAAAGAAGAACTTCATATGAAAAGAGAAAAACTCATACTGCATGGGCACAAAATGGATCCAAGTTGGCTTGTCAACAAAACACCAACTGAAAGACAAGGCAACTTGAATCAATCATTTAAAAGTAAGGAAATGTGTGAAATTAAGTAGGGAAATATATGTAATGATGCTCATTGAGCATTACCAACTGCTTGTAGCTTGTTCTTTGCCTTCTGTTGTTCTTAGTATGTTGTTGGGTGTCTATTAAATTGGCTTTATTGTTATGATTTATGCTGGGTTTGGATCCTTACTCTACCAGCATAAAGAAAGTAGAGAAGAAAATTAAGGGTTGATTTCTTAACTCAAAATGCCAAATTTTGTGTTCATTTTGTGTTGATTTCTCACACTTGCTCTACGATTTTATGTTGATTTCTCATACTTGATTCATCGTCCTATTTGGTAAGAAGAATTTCATTCATATGATAGTAAAAGTTCTACAAAAATACTACACATATTGACAATTATTGTTTTGGAGAACTTGGAATTGTTTTGACATTATACAAATAAGAGGAGAAAAGAAATGTGACATTAATTTGTTAACTAAATCATTAATTATGTAAAAAAGGAAAAGAACGGAGAGAATATTTAATGATGCAAATTTCCCATGTTATCACAATGATGGAATTTCGTTAAATGATAAACCTAAAAAAAAAACACATAGGACCTGTAGCAAAACACCTTAATTAGCGTGCCTTAAACTTAATCGAAAAAGAGCGTGAAGGGGGGCGAAACTGCAAAATAGCTCCTGAACCACCGTACGGATGTCACGACCAACTTCCTAGTGACAAGTAGGACCTAGACGACAGATGGAATGTAATTAGCACGTGTAGGTTAGGAGTTAGAGTCGAAAACGCATTAAACTTAACCAAAAAAGGGCATTAAGGGGGCGAAGCTGCGAAACAGCCCCCGAACCACTGTACGAATGTTACAACTAGCTTTCTCATGACAAATAGGACTTGTGACAATAGACAAAATGTAATTAGCATGTGTAGGTTGGGAGTTAGAGCCGAAAACACATTAAACTTAACTGAAAAAGGGCGTTAAGGGTGTAAAACTACGAAACAGCCCCCGAACCACTATATGAATGTCACAGCCAACTTTCCCATGACAAATAGAACCTGTAGCAATAGACAAAATGTAATTAGCAAGTGTAGGTTGGGAGTTAGAATGAAAACACCTTAAACTTAATCGGAAAAGGGCATTAAAGGTGCGAAAATGTGAAACGACTCTAGAACCAATGTATGGATATCACAGCCAGCTTCCCCGTGCCATGTAGGACCTGTGACAACAAACGGAATGCCATTAGCAGAAGTAGGTTAGGAGTTAGAGCCGAAAACGCATTAAACTTAATCGAAAAAAGTCATTAAGGGGGTGAAACTGCGAAACAGCCCCTGAACCACCATATGGTTGTCACGACCAGCTTCTCCATGACAAATAAGACCTATGACAACTAAAAGAATGCAATTAGCACATGTAGGTTGGGAGTTAGAGCCGAAAACGCCTTAACCTTAACCGAAAAAAGGCGTTAAGGGTGCAAAAATGTGAAATAGCCCTAGAACCACCATATGTATGTTACGGCTAGCTTTCCAATGACATATAAGACTTGTGACAATAGATGGAATGTAATTAGCACGCGTAGGTTGGGAGTTAGAGCCGAAAACGCATTAAACTTAATTGAAAAAGGGCATTGAGAGGGCGAAAATGCGAAACAGCCCCCAAACCACCGTACAAATGTCATGGCCACCTTCGCCATGACAATTAGGGTCTGTGACAATTGATGGAATGTAATTAGAACGAGTAGGTTGGGTGTTAGAGCCGAAAATGCCTTAAACTTAACCAAAAAAAGGCGTTAAGGGTGCGAAAAAGCGAAAAAGTGAAACAGCCTCAAAACCACCATATAGATGTCATGGACAGTTTCCCCATGACATATAGGACCTGTGCCAATAGTCGGAATGTCATTAGCTCACGTAGCTTGGGAGTTAGAGCCGAAAACACCTAAAACTTAAATGAAAAACGGCGTTGAGGGGGCGAAAATGCAAAACAACTCCAAAACCAACATAAGAATATCATAGCCAGCTTCCACATGACAAATAGAACCTGTGACAATAGACGAAATGTTATTATAACGAGTAGGTTGTGAGTTGCTTCCAAAACGCCATAAACTTATTCGAAAAAGGGAGAGTTTAACATCCAATAAATGTTCAACATTTTAGTTGTAAATGATGCCATTATTTCGTCATATACGGTGGTCATTTGGGTGGTAAATGCATTAAGAAAGCATGATATGGTTATGGAGATAACCCCGTAGATTACTCATTTATTTTACTTTGACTAGGAAAATGGAAATGAAAAAGAGTTAAAATAAATTTACAACAAAAACATTCTAGGAATAAACATTTATTTTATGAAGAGGTATGCTCCTAAAAATTGTATTTTTTGTAAATTGAAATCAAGTTTGGAATAAATCTTTCATGATACGTACATGTGATTGTATTTTGAAAAAAAGGCTTTTATATATTGTTCAACCTTAAATGCATGTTATTACAACCTTTTTCTTATGTTTGAATCAATTAATATTTTGTAATGGGTGCAATTTTGTTTTTATTTTTTGTAGATGGCTTTTAGCGTGGACTTGTGGATAGTCTACATACTTTTATATAATCCTGCTAGTTATGCCATCCTCTACTTTTTTGTAGATTAGTATTATTGATATATATAACTTTTGTAATCCAACTGATAGTTGCTGGTGTAGCATATAGATCACCTTTTGTTGTGGTACAGATTACGATGGTAATTTGTACCATGCCAAATGGCCATATCACATGGTAGTAAATATATTTTTTGTATATGGAGGGTTGAATTTTTGTATGGAAATATAATTTTAGTGTGGACAATAGTTGGTTTGTATGGAATATATACATTTAAAGTTATTCATTTTTGGATGGTTGGAAGTAATATGGATTGTGGAATGATTGATAATTTTACATTGTGGAATGATTGATAAAATATGTATTGTTTTGTTTATATACATACTACAGGTTGCATGGAATACAGATAGGTTGTGGAGAAATTAGAATTTTGTGATAAAACATAAGAACATTTTTTTGGCGACTAAAAAATTTGTAGTAAAAAAGGAAATACTTATTTTAGTGACTAAAATGTTAGTGGCTAAAACCAAATAAAAAATTTCGGAACACAATTATGGCGATTACAAAGCTTAGTGCCAACAAAAAGCGGACATTAGATGACTAAAACTTAAAAAATAATCAAACATTTGGTGACTCAAATATTTTGTAACCAAAAAACAAAAACATTTGCCAACTACAAGTTTAGTAGAGAAAAATGTGAGACTTTTTCCCATTAAATGTTTAGTAGGCAAAACACAAAATATTTGCCTACTAAAAATGTAGCCAAAAAAGTCAGACTTTTAGTGACTAAAAAATTAGTAGCCAAAAAGAAAACCAGACTTTAGCCGACTAAAACCTTCATAGCAAAAAACAATCCGACATTTGGTGACTAAAATATTTTGTAGCCAAATTTTTTTTGATGAACAACAATACTTTTTCCGACTACAAGTTTTGTAGCAAAAAATGTCAGACTTTAGGCGACTAAACTTTTAGTAGCTAAAAATGCAATCATGCTTTAGGCGACTAATATATTTAGTAGCTAAAAAAATAATAGGAGGAACCAAAAAAAATTTGGCGGCTAAATTTTTTAAAGCTAGATATAAGTAAGGTTTTTCGCAATAAAATATTTGTAGTCACTGAAAAGGTGATATTTAATCTTTTTCTAATACTTTTGGCGACTAAAAAATTAGCCGGCATTTCAGTACATTTGGCGACTAAAATAATTTCAGTCGCCAATTATCTTTTCCCAACAATCCTTCAGTGACTACTCTTGCAACCAAAAAATTTAGTTGCAAAATAGTTTCAGCAACTAAAAGATGACTTTTGGCGACTAAACATTTAGTCGCCAAAAGTGTAAATTTTTGTAGTGTGGGAATTTGATCACAATGAAAAATTGTGTGGTGATATTGAAAATGGACTATATTAATGCATTGTTTTATTATTACATTGCTATTCCATTTTATCATTAATGCAATTGATTTTGAATCTTGCATTGGAAAATATTGTTTTCAAAAAGGAAATTGTTTGTGAAACAAGAATCATTCTAGATTTGTTTTGGGGTAAATACGTTTGAAAAATCTAGAAATCCCCTAGATGTTGATTTGTGATTATGTATCAATTTTAAGCAATAAACAACAATCCCAATCAAACAATTAAGACAAAACGACACAACAATTTTACGTAGAAAGACCACAATTGTACACCTCCAATTGTGATAAAAAAAAACCACGGGTAACAGCCACCAAACAATCCACTAAGAAGATATAAAGGAATTACACAGGTATACTCTCAATTACCTAGCGAATCCACGCCCGAATTGAACCAACTTCTATGTGTCTCTTCCAACCCCGTCTTCACCTCGGAATTGTCTTGACGATGAGCCACTCTGGAATCCACCAAAGCTTCAGACTCGAATTCTTCAGAATCCACTGAAGAACAACTCTCTCTTTTGTGTAGAATAAACAAACAAACCTTTGATGTATGCTTCTTAAACCATGAGTTGAATACTCAATGAAAACATCAAAGAAAACTAGCAAAAAATCACCAAATATAAACCTTTAGAACCCAAAAAGAAGATCTGGAGGTGTTATCCAAGTTTTGGGAGAAAACCAACTACTTATAGAAATCCAAAGTAATCCTAGTTTTGGAAGAAAACCAATTCCTTATAGAAATCCAAGAATCTGTGTTCGCGCGGTCTGCTCGAGCGTGGGAATTCCCGCTCGAGCGGAGGCTTCAAAATTGTGTGATTCATATAGGCTTCACGCTCGAGCGGAAGTTTCCACGCTCAAGCGTCGAATCACACCATCCAGTACTTTTTTAGGCGAAGCAGAGATGCTGTGAGCTTGCAATCCCTGCTCGAGCGTCCCTTTCCCCGCTCGAGCGGGACGACCAAAATTGGAAAATCTGTAAAACTAGATCCTATTACAACCTCGGTTTTGATCCATGGAATTTGACAAAAAAAAGTCCTAACAATCTCCCCCTCTGTCAAATCCCGGACAACACCATTCTAAAACAGTTTTCCTAACAAAATCACAAAAGTACTAAAACAATTTTCCAAATTATTCTAAAACAATTTTCCAATCAAAATAACAAAATCAACACCACCAACTACGAACCAACATGCACAACCAAATGTCAAATCCATGCTCTTGAACAATTATCCCGAAAGAAAACAGCCACACACAAGCTAACCAAAAATATGTGGAACTGGATTAAATAAAAGATAAGGCCATCCATAAACAAAACAGCATCCAAATATATTATCCATCCAAAACATATGACAATCCAACTGTACCAAAGACACCACCAAACATATCAAAGTGTTCATGCTAAACAATTCTTGTAAATGGAAAACCAAACTCCCTTACCAACCCAAATCAAGATGAACCAATCTGCCCCTGACTAAAAGCAACCACAAACACTGAAAACAGTGAACAAGAAGAAAAAAACAACAAAAATAATATGGTGGAGCAAGCAAGGAATTTCAGATTAGTACCTTAAAACACACAAGGCTATCCAAGAAGCACAATTACTAGTAAACACAATGTGCACAGTCTGTAGAAGATTCCTCATGAAAGAAAGTGATGCATTATGTGAAAGGCATAGATCCCATTATAAAAGTGTGTGTGTGACTCTTGGAGTTCGACAAACACTAGATTCAATCCTAGTAGTGATCTGAAAGTTGGACCTCCGACAAGAGAAATTAAGCACAACTAAGGAAAGTCAAACCACTAGGAATCAAGGGGTATTTGGTGAGTAAAGGCGGAGGCTCCCCCTCAATCAATTAATCCTTTTTTTTTTCCCTTTTTTTTTCACATCTTTTTCTTTTCTTTCTTTTGCACATTTTTTCTTTCTTTTGCACACTCATTGGCGGCTGACACGCTCAAGAGTATGGAAACCGAACTAGAGAGACATGGATATAATAAGGATGGCCTGGTTGGTGACTCTGAGGTAGCCTTTTCCTCATGGCTGGACTACAAAGAATAGAGGGGAAAGTCGTAGAGATGCAAAAAGATGGAAGATGGTTAAGAGACTCAACATCACCCATGATATGCTAGTATAGGTCAATTCCTCTAGAAAAG
>NW_021027581.1:466226-512626 GCF_004153795.1 Camellia sinensis | reverse complement strand
CGAGGGGCGTTTCATACTCCGAGTGATGGAACGTGTCTCAATTCTCGGTTGCCGAAGCTCTTGATGATTCATGATAGAGTTCTAGGCTTTACTTGTTGTATTTGTGCATTTATTTTCTGTTTAGAAATAACTGTTTTGGGCTATCGGTGGAGGATAGTCGTGATTGTTGTAGACAATGCATGTTGATTAGGCAAACTGAAACTAATCAATGAAGTGTGTCATGGAATTTGACGGTTGATAGAATACATTAATTGTATGTATTGGGTGATTGTATATAGAACCCTTGTGTTTGTATACGTTATGTGTAGAGGAGGAGATAGGAGATGTACTTCGCGGTTTAGGGGAAGATAGGGGATGTACCTCTAAACCGGATAGTGTTGGGAGAAGATAGGGGATGAACTCCGTAGATACAGCTCATATGCTTGTCTAGAGAAGTGAAGATAGAGCTTATATGCTTATCTTTGTGAAGTGTGGATATATCTTATATGCTTATCTGTGGATATTGTTGATATACATATCTGTTGTAGAATGTGGATATAGCTTATATGCTTATTTGTGGATATTGTTGATATACATATCTGTTGTAGAATGTGGATAAAGCTTATTTGCTTATCTGTGAATGTGGATATTGTTGTTATACATATCTGTTGAGAATGTGGGTAGTGCTTATATGCCTATCTGTTGAAAAAGGGAAAATGAAAAGTAATTTGGACTCATAAGTCGGTTGACATAAATATGTGATTTATGTGATTGTATCAGTGTTGGCCATCTATCAATTGCTAATATTTTAGTCATTGTTCATGGTTGGTTTAGTGTATTTCTACTGGGTTGTGGCTCACCCTATATGGGAATATCATTTTCAGGTGCAGGAAGCATGCCACCTCCAAGGACATAGCTTGGGAGGCTTGAGGCGGACATAATGTTGTCGTTTTACTTTTGATGTATTACATGTAACTTCAAGCCAAGGGCTTAATGTGTATGAGTTAGAACTCTTTTGTTGTAACCAAGTGTTGACTTGGAAAGTTGTAAGCCCGTAAGGCATTTTGTTTTGATGCTAACATGTAATACTTATGTAATGGAACTCTAATGAATAAAAGAATGTGGAACTTTTGAGTATTAATGCATGTCTTATTTGTTGGGTATAATGTTATTATTTTGAGGGCATTACAGATGGCCTGGTTGATGACTCTGAGTATAACGATCCCGATTTTCCCTTTTTGTACTTGTTGTGTTCCGGACTTTGGTTCCGTGAAGTTGGTGGTTGTATACCTAGTCGTCATCCTTTAATTCCTTATCTTTTGAGTTTTAGGATGTGTTGGGCATGTTTCGAGCAGGTAAGTTGAGCCGTGGTCTAAATCCTTGTCGCCAGGTTTTTGGTCGTTCCGCTCGAGCGGGTCGTTTAGCGCTCAAGCGGAGATTGCACGCTCCCAGTATTTCGTGTCCCTGCAAAACTTCTGCAGGTGTGATTTCTACGCTCGAGCGGGTCGAGCTCGAATAGGTTTGTTGGCGCTCGAGCGGGTAGTACTGTCTTGGTGAAAGTTCTGGGAGAGGGAGATTTGCGCTCGAGCGGACTGGTTTTCGCACTCGAGCGGATCTACTTTATTCTTGTGTCTTGGCGCTCGAGCGGGCCTTCTTGCGCTCGAGCGTGTCCAGATTTTTGTGCTTGACGCTCGAGTGTTGTGTTTTTCGCTCGAGCGGGAATGTCGTATATCAGAAGGCAGTAGGGCATTTCTAAATCACTTTTTACATCCTCACTCTCTCTTTTACTTTTCAAAAATGCCATTTGAGAGCCTCTCTCTCTAAAACCTTGCCTTCTCTTTAGGTATTGATCTAGTAAGAGTTGTTTCCTCACCTTTGGCCTTTACAAAAAAGTTGTTGATCGTCGAGGGCTATCTTTTGATCCAAGAATCTCAGGATTTGGAGCATTTCCGTTTTTTTCATCTTCTTCGTTGGGTGTCAACTTTTGAGGTAGGGATTCCTACTCACTCTTATGGTCTTTGACATAGATCTTTGGTTGTTTTGATAAAGTGTTGAAGTTGGGTAATTTTGGGACCTAGGGTTTCAAAATGTTAAAAGAGGTTTTTGTTATTTTGATCCTAAAATGGGTATTGTGGGTTTCAAAATAATGATGTTGTTGTTGGTTGTTGCTATATAGACTATTGGGTCAATATTGGCAAATGGGGTAGAAAACCCTAGTTGGTTGTATAAATTAATTGGCATGATTAATATGGGAAAGTTGTGGTTATATGGAATTGAGTTGGAAATAATAAAATTGGCTCATTATATTGTAAAATGGTGGACTTGGATTCATTAATTGCTCACTTTTGAAAACATTAATATTTTATCTGTTGGAGCTTTTATTATCTGTTTAGAGATAATTGCTTTGGGCTACCGGTGGAGGGTAGCTATGATTGTTGTAGACAATGCATGATGATTAGGCAAACTAAAACTAATCAATTGAGTATGTCATAGAGTATGACGATTGACAGAATACATTTGCGTTATGTATTGATTGATTGTGTATATGACCTATGTGTATATACGTTGTGTGTGTGGGAGGAGATATGGGATGTACTCCACGGTTTAGGGGAAGATAGGGGATGGACCTCTAAATCGGATGTTGTTTGGGAGGAGATAGGGGATGGACTCCACTGATACAGCTCATATGCTTGTCAGATAATGTGGTGATACAGCTCATATGCTTATCTATGGAAGTGTTGATAAAGCTCATATGCTTATCTGTTGAACTGTGGATACAACGTGTATGCTTATCTGTTGAGATGTTGATATAGCTAGTAGGCTTATCTATCATGTAATGAGAAATGTTTAATATGAGTCACTGTCTCATGAAAATTGTTGGCCAGGTTCTGAGCCGTTGTTGTAAATGGGAAATTGGATGGGAATGGAAAATGAAATGAAACATGGGCATAGTGGTCGTCTAATGGAAATGGATTATGAGTTGATTTATGGGAATTAAACATTTATCATTTGCTAATGTCTTAGTTATTGCTCATACTGTGTTTAGCATATCTCTACTGGGCATTGGCTCACCCTATATGGGACATTATTTTCAGGTACAGATATCATGCCACCTCCAAGGACATAGCTTGGATGGATATTTGAGTTGAAGACTCTTTTTGATTATTTTGTTTGTATTACATGTATATCAAGCCAAGGGCTTATTTTGTACAGAGTTAGTACTCTTCTTTTGTGTAACCAAGTGTTGACTTGGAAAGCTGTAAGCCTGTAGGGCATTTCCTTTTGTTGTTAACATGTAATACTGTTGTAAGAACTACTTTGATGAATAGAAATGGTTGATTTCTTTTGTATCAATGCATGTCTAAAGTGATGGATTTTATGTATTATTTTGAGGGCGTTACACTGAGGTAGCCTTTTCCTCATGGCTAGACTACAAAGCATTGAGGGGAAAGCCGTGGAGATGCAAAAAAGATGGAAGGTGGTTAAGAGACTCAACATCACCCATGATATGCTAGTATAGGTCAATTCCTCTAGAAACGCAAAAGATCAATGACAGAAGTCCATAAAAAAAATAATCACTATGGTGGAAGACTCCAAAATTTGCGTATCCAAGAGTGTGTACATAATGAGACATACTAATCAAAGAACACACACTCCAAAACAAGAGTAATGACCACAAAAAGCACACATATATTAACATGTAATGGATATTCTTATCAATTCCAATATGCACCAAGGACCACTCAAAATTTTCAAGCTTGCAAAACCATACCAAGAAAATCTTTTTGGATTTTTTTTTTCTTTTTTTTTTTAGCAAGACAAAAAAATGAACAAGCACACATTTTTTTTCTAAACAAAGCAAGATAAAACGAACATGCACACATTTTTTTTTTGTTTCTAAACAAAGCAAGTCACAGAACGAACACGCACACACTAAATGACTCAAAAAAAATATATATATATATACACAAACCCAAAAACTAAAATGAATAACCAAATTAACACAAGTCAAGTTTTCTCACCCAAACTGCTTTAGTACGAACAAAGTTGTGAGAATTACGGTTCTTGGGTGGTGTCTTGACGTTCTGATACCCTTCCCTTTCAATGGGAACCCGTCTCGATGTGGTTTCCAACTTCCTACTTCTGGGTCTAGGCAAAAGCAAACTCGCTCCATGTTTGGTCTCAAGCATATCAAAATAACGAGGTCTAATATGACCCTTAACCTCATTACCACCAATGAAGTGTCTCCTATCCCACGAGATGTTGGAATTTCTTCCATCTCTGTGAGACACTCTCCCATGCAATTCATAACAATAAGGGCGAATATGACCACACACACCACAATGATGACAAATAAAAACAGGGTGTACAGGACGTACCTTCTTTTCTTTGACCTTACCAACTCTAGGAAGATTGAGAAGTACATCCTCATGTTGAATTTTTTGTTTTGCCTTTCCTTGAGTTCTTGTATCATGAGATGTAGATGCACTCTGTTTTTGCTCTTTGTTATCACCAAACCCAATGCCACTCTTGTCAGAACAAATTTGTTGAGACCCAATGATATTGTCCAAAATCTTTGATCCTCTGTTCCAAAGACCAATGGTAGCCATAGCACACTTGAGTTCTTCCTCTTTCTTGATCATTAGTTCTTCCAAAGCAACTTGAGACATCTCAAGAGTTTCAATTTTTTCTTCATATGTTGCATAGATTTGCTGTAGCTCATTCCTCTCTGTCCCACAAGTCAAGAGCTTTGTACAAAGGGCTTGTCGATCATTAGCTATCTCGATGGCATCAATCCTAGCCTCGGAAATCTCCTCCTTTAGTTTGACATTCTCACTTTAACATGCTTTGAGTTTCATAGGGAGTTTGTCATTCAACTTGGAGAACTTAAGAGATTCCTTAAACAACTTTTCATAAGCTTGCTCAAGCTCTTCATCATCACTCTCTGAGGATTTATCATCAGTGGCATTCTCAACCGGGCTCTTCGGATACTCTGTTCGTCCTTCAGTTTCGGAAGCCGCCATGAAAGCGAGGAATTGTTTATGTCCCTCTTCACCTTGATCTTCATTGTCACTTTCACCTTCATTAGATTCTGATTCATCATCCCAAGTGATAGCGAGGGCTTTCTTCTTCCTCAAACGAGTAGGGCATTCTGAAGCAAAGTGGCCAAATCCTTGGCATTCATAGCATTGGACTCTTTCAGAGTTCCCCTGTATCTTTCCTTTCTCCTTCTTGGCTATAGAAATAATTTTGACTTTATCTTTGCCTTTAGATTTATAAGTATGAGTAGATTCCAAAAGATTAGGATTCTTTTTCAAAAAAGATTTTTTAAATTGTTTAACAAAAGCAGCCGTAATCTTGGAATCTATCTCACAATCCTCATCAGAATCCTCTCCAATTCTATGAGCACTACTAAAAGCAATATCTTTT
Source organism: Camellia sinensis (assembly GCF_004153795.1). Lineage (NCBI taxonomy): Eukaryota > Viridiplantae > Streptophyta > Magnoliopsida > Ericales > Theaceae > Camellia > Camellia sinensis. The sequence goes on along the minus strand of NW_021027581.1, from coordinate 507,217 downwards.
TGTTTCTTTTTGAAATTCCTATGTGCCTCATAAGTTTGAAGATTTCCAACCAACTGGTCTAGCTTGAGGTTGTCAACATCTTGAGCCTCCTTAATAGCCGTAACTTTTGGTTGGAACCGATCGGGCAAGGATCTCAAAATTTTCCCCACAACTTTGGATTATGGCATTTTTTTTCACCTAAATTGAAGCTGGAATTTATAATGTCACTCAATTTCGCATAAAATTCATCAAAGGTCTCACTATCTTTCATTGAAAGGTTTTCGAAACTAGACGTGAGCCTTTGAAGTTTTGAGCGTTTCACAGAAGGAGTGTCCTCATAAATAGTTTGTAAGATATCCCAAGCCTCTTTTGCGACTTCATAATTACAAATACGACTAAACTCTTCAGGTGTGACAGCGCAAAAGAGAGAATTGATAGCTTTACTATTCCATCTACTATTTTGGTAATCAATTGTGTCCCACTTTTCAATTGGTTTGGGGAAAGTTACTCCATCAATGGTAATTGTTGGTTCGGTCCACCCATTCATGACTGATTGCCAAACTTTTTCATCTATAGATTTCAAAAACGATCTCATCCGAGCTTTCCAAAAAGAATAATTGGATCCGTCAAGTAGGGGTGGTCTAACCATAGAATTTCCCTCACGAATTGAATCCATTATCACAAATCAAACAAGATCTCGCTCAAAAGTTTTAAAAAACAAACGAGCAACCTGCTCTGATACCAATTGAAAAATATAGAAATCCCCTAGATGTTGATTTGTGATTATGTATCAATTTTAAGCAGTAAACAACAATCCCAATCAAACAATCAAGACAAAACGACACAACGATTTTACGTGAAAAAATCATAATTGGACACCTCCAATTGTGATTAAAAAATCACGGGCAACAGCCACAAAACAATCCACTAAGAAGATATAAAGGAATTACACAGGTATACTCTCAATTACCTAGCGAATTCACGTCCGAATTGAACCAACCTCTATGTGTCTCTTCTAACCCCGTCTTCACCTCGGAATTATCTTGACGATGAGCCACTCTGGAATCCACCAAAGCTTCAGACTCGAATTTTTCAAAATCCACTGAAGAACAACTCTCTCTTTTGTGTAGAATAAATAAACAAACCTTTGATGTATGCTTCTTAAACCATGAGTTGAATACTCAATGAAAACATCAAAGAAAACTAACAAAAAATCCCCAGATATAAACCTTTAGAACCCAAAAAGAAGATCTGGAGGTGTTATCCAAGTTTTGGGAGAAAACCAACTACTTATAGAAATCCAAAGTAATCCTAGTTTTGGAAGAAAACCAATTCCTTATAGAAATCCAAGAATCTGTGTTCGCGCGGTCCGCTCGAGCGTAGGAATTCCCGCTCGAGCGGAGGCTTCAAAATTGTGTGATTCATATAGACTTCACGCTCGAGCGGAAGTCTCCACGCTCGAGCGTCGAATCACACCATCCAGTACTTTTTTAGGCGAAGCAGAGATGCTGTGAGCTTGCAATCCCCGCTCGGGCGTCCCTTTCCCCGCTCGAGCGGGACGACCAAAATTGAAAAATCTGGAAAACTAGATCCTATTACAACCTCGGTTTTGATTCATGGAATTTGACAACAAAGAGTCCTAACAACGTTGGTAAGTCCGGATAGGGGTGTAATTGGTAATGGTTAAGTTGGTCTGAGTGTCCATGGTGAAAGATTGAAAACACGCACAGAAGAGGTACCATGTGCCTTTTGGTTAGCAACTGGCAAAGTGGACATTGCTAGTGCTTGTTATGCCTACTTGTAAATACCAACCTAGAGGTTACCAAAGTTATATTTACCGCTCCCTTTGAACTACATTGAATTGTTAAATTCTAAAATTGCATTGTGCACAAAAGTTTCAAAAGATAGAGATATACATGTTTTTGAACATAGCATGGCATATGCATTCATCTCAGGAGATTGTATAAAATGTATACACTTTGTTAAGATTTTCTTATTGGGCTTTGTACTCACCCTATGAGATTTTGTGCAAGAAATGATGTAGTGATCCCGCCGAGTTAAAGGTGTGGAATGTGGTTTGAGAGCACAAGGCTCTTTCCTTTTTGTTATAATTATTTTGACAAGCCAATGACTTTATATGTATGGGTTTGAAAACCACTTTTGTGTAATTGGGTTTAAGTCTAGAAATTTGTAGCCCTTGAGGGCATTAATTTGTACTTGACATATTATGTCACATGCCATAGATTCATATTCTAGGAATGTTGAATATATACTCGCATGTGAAATATTTTTTGTAAATCTCTTGATGCTTAATGAATACACATGTTAGAGATTGATGATGATATCTATGTTGAAGCTTTATATTCTTTACATATATTAAGCATTGGAGTGGTTGATTTGGAAACAGGATAATGTAATTAGAAGTTGGTGAATCTGTTTTGCATTAATTATTTGGGGCGTGACATTTTTTTTTAAATAAAAAAAAATTAGAAACTAGTTTGGAAAAAAAAATTAACAAAATATTTTTTTTTTTACAGAAGATAGAGGATTGGAATTTGGGTTTGGATTTGAAATTTTGAGTTTTTGGTTTAAAAATTGGACAGAAGATGGTTTTGGGAGTAAATTGAGAAAAATTACAAATGTTAAGGGGTAAAGGGAGAAAAGAAAATACTTTCAGGGCCAAGGTTAAAAAAATATGAAACTTAAGTGAGGGGTAAGTGTAATTTGCCTATTTTTATGCCAATGTGGCATTTTTCATTTCAAATTAGACGGAAGTTAGTTTTGGTAGTAAATTAAAAAAAAAAAATTTACAAATGTTAGAGGCAAAAAGTGGGGAAAAAATATTTTATGAGTCAAAACAGAAAAATTATAAAATTTAAGGGAACAAAGTGTACTTATCTTATTATTTATAACCTGTTACTAATGTTATAATTGCATGATTTTCAGCTGGTGATGGTTACACATTGAATTATTACTATTTTAGCAACACAAGTTTCGAATGTTGGAAAAGATATAAGGTTTTCACTGGTTAATTTACCCTCTTTTCTTATCTATAACCTGTTACAAATGTAACTATTACATGATTTTCAGCTGCTGATGTTTACACATTTTTTTAAAAGGAAAGTTACCCATAAATCCTATATGTTGGATTTATATTTCATTTAGTTTTATAATTTTTATTTATTTATTTATTTTTATTGTAATCTATTTAGTTATTTTGAATGTATAATGACTCATTTGTTATTATAATCTCCTTAATTGTTGTTGTTTGCTGGAGTGTTGCGTTTGGGAAAAATATACTAAACAGTTTTTAGGTTGTTATATTGGATTGTTTTGTTTTTTTAGTGTTACATTAGAGTGTTATATTTAAGAAAAGTGCACTAAGAAGTTTTTGTTAGATTAGATTGTTACATTGGAGTGTTTTGTTTAGGAAAGACACATTAAGGAGTTTTAGTGTGTTACATTGAATTGTTACGTTTTTAAAGTGTTACATTTAGAAAACGTACACTTACATTTAAGTGTTACGTTTGGAAAAAGCATACTAAATAAATTTCTTTTTTTTTTTTTTGGTATTTTTTTATGTGTTACATTGGAGTGTTATGTTTGGAAAAAATAAACTAAGAAATTTTTTTTGAAGTGTTACGTTTGGGAAAAGTACACTAAAGAGTTTTTTTAAGTGTTATATTTGAGTGTTATATTGGAGTGTGTTACATTGAAGTGCTATGTTTGGAAAAAATACATTAAGAAATTTTTTTTAGAGTGTTACATTATTACGTTAGAAAAAGTACACTAAAGAGTTTTTTTTAAGTGTTATATTTGAGTGTTAATTGGAGTGTGTTACATTGAAGTGTTATGTTTGGAAAAAATACACTAAGAATTTTTTTTTTTTTTAGTGTTACGTTCTTATATTTAGAAAAAAAATACAGTAAGAAATTTTTTTAGAGGGTGGAAACGTCTACCAAATCATACCAAAATTCAAAATAGGATCTCATGGTAAGATTGTCAAAACAAATAAGATCTATCAGGTCATGTTTGTTTCGACGGAGATGTGCTTGGGATTGAACTAATAGTCCAATAAAATTATTAATCCGATGTTTGGTTAAAAAATTAAACTACGGACTAACAATCCATTTAGATATGACATCCCACATATGATGGACTATTCAATCTCATATAATAGGTGAGATATACATTAGAGGACTAAGTCAAGATCTAGACTAATTTATCAAATGAATATAATTTGTTCAATATATTAGATGTCTCATGTCCTATCCATTCCAATTCCCTTAAACAAACATTGGATTAGATAATATTTTATTAATCTCTCCTTATAATCTTAACTCAATCCAAACAAAGGATAGGATATACAATCCAAAGGGATTTGTAATCCTAAGACTATTAGTCATGAGAATGCAAATCCAACCTAATCCAGTCCGCCTAAACAAACATAACCTCAGTGTATTAGAAAGTTCATGAGATTAATTGGAATAACTGATTCCCATGTGTTCTTCTTAAATTTATTTTTAGATAGTGTTAATGTTTACTCATTGAGTTATAGTTTTATTACCACGTGTTTGGTACACCGGAAAATATATAAGTTTTTTTTTTTATTATTACATATATGTCATTTTACATCTATTTTGTTCATGGATTTGTTACATTCTTTAATGTTTAAGTGCATCACACCCTTACTAATAAAATATATAAGTATTATATTGAATAAAGTATCAAAATTTTTAGAGGAGGTACCAAAAGAAGAAATAATGATTCATTCATGTTAATCACGTGTTAAAAAAAATATTATACTAATGACAGCACATAGAGTTTTTGTTAAGGTGTAGAAAATATCAAAGTAATAACAATTTTAATGTATTTTTTATCTCCCTAATAGGACTTATAAATAATTTTTTCTTTATTTTTTATACACATTTTACATGTATGTTAATACTAATGATTATCCATTATAGGTCATTAACATTTCCCATGACCCTTTAATGAAATCTGTATGTAGCGAAAGATGATATTTGACAATCATTTAATGTAGGGTTACATTCCAGGAACAGAATTAAAAAAAAAAAATATAGAATAAAAACAAAGAATGAGGAAAAACAATTCAGTAAAATTATAAATAAAATAAAATAAAATAATTAGGGTTTGGTCTTTGTAATAAAAGAAATTCTAAATTTTTAATTTTGTCAATTTAAACCTTGAACCATTTGTCTATTTTTGTTTTGTAAAATCAAAAAAAAAAAAAAAGAAAAAGAAAAAGAAAAGTTATTAAACTCAATGAAAATGTATATTTTAGATATTTTATGTATATTTACATTGAGTTTAATGACAAATACTATTTTTTTGTTCAGTTAATGAAAATATACAAATAGTTTAGATTAACAAATCAAAAAATTAATATTTAAATTAAAAAAATTAAAAATTCAAAATTTATTTTGTTACAATGGTCAAACCTTTATTTTTTTAATTTATTTTTTTATTTTATAATTGTCCCTTTAATATATGTATTGAATAAGGATGTGCACAAATGCCATATTTGTTTGATTCTTTGGGAAGGAGGATTGGATTAATAATCTATGAGACTCACCTAAAGTGTGTTTAGTTGAGAATATAAGTGAGGGGATTAACTATCTCCTTGGACTTAATCACCACATATGGTAAGACTAACAAAGCTATGGGAGGGTTGAGATTAGAAATTGAGTAAGGGGATTAGTGAATTTTTAAATAATTTTTAAGCCAAAATTATATTTTTTAGAACCAAAAAAAAAAAAAAATAGGGGATTTTTTTTAGAGTCCCTGGTATTAAAATTTTATAGCATAAATGACATCCAATATTTTCATAATATCTAAAGTCCCTTAAATCAATCTAGAGAAACTTCCGTCCAAACCAGAGAATTTCTCTGGATCAACGCAGAAAAAATTCAATTCAACCTAGGGAAAATTCAGTCCAAACTAGAGAATTTCTCTAGACCAACCTAGAGAAAATTCAGTTCAAACCAGGGAATTTCTCTAGTCCAAATCAGAGAAATTCAATCCAATACACGAAGCAAAAGCAGTGATTGTTATGCACAAAAGTGAAAGACAAACCCACCAAGAAAACATAATATGTGCCTGGTCGAAGATATGCATCTATGGAGTCCCATTGAAATAGTCATCTCATTAAAATTGTTCAATAACATTTCACAATAATTCACACCACCCTACATGTTTATTATAACAGCAAAAATGATCTAGTCGTCAACCAAAAAAAAAAAAAAAGAAGAACTAACTTGCATTTGATTATGTTGTGAACAAAAGTCATAATCATTTTCACTGGGCATCCGAAAGCACTACAATAGCTAAGCGAATTTCATTATCTGAAAATTCTTGATCTGGGCTAGTGAAAACTGCAAATTCCTTGCATCGTGTTGCTCCGGTGCCTACAGTGCAGGTTCAGAGTTTTCCAATGTCATTGCCACAACTTTGCATATGGGAATACTCTCATCTTTACTGAGAAGCTTTAGCGATGGGTGAACCTCAATATTGTGCATGAACAACTTATCTTCAATGTCTAGATTGCTTACGTCCACCTCAATTTTGGAGAGGATGTGTTCAGCTGGATATAGATATTTTAAAGTAGTCCCTATCCTGTTTAAAGTACCTCATTTCTTAAGACCAAGACAAACATCTTCTCCTTTGAAAACAACCGACACATCAATCTTCAACTCCGATCCCTCATTAGCCCAAACAAATATCAAATTCAAAATCTTCCCATACTCTCCTCATCCTTATGAATCTTGATGGAGAGAACAGTACCAGATTCGAGGAGAGTAGAGAAACCAGAACCAGTGCGGATCTGGGGAGGAAAAGTGGTGGAGCAGAAGAAGGGGAGTTGAACAGAGTTAAGGATGGCCTGAATCTGCTTCCTCATGGTGGTAATGAGGTGTTTTCTGCAGGCTGACTTGCTGTGGTGGTGGTGGTGGTGTGGCCGCCGTTGTATTGGGCTACCACGACAGTGGGGATTCGGCCTTGGAGTCTGTCTGTGGCAGAGACTTTGCGGCCAGTGTACTCTCTGGAAATGGCTTGGATCATGTGGTAGGATCACCATCTTTACCGTCTCATCCTCTCTCGCAACTCCTTTACAGATTGAGAAACTTTAGACATCATAAAATAATACCATGGATCTCTTTCATTATTAAAAATGGGAAATGGATCTTAGACTAATTTTTTCAAAAAAATAATTATAATATTAAAAAAGTACTAAAAATTAAATATATTAATTTTATATATTAATACTATCTATAATATTACTAATCCGGTGGTATATAAACAAACATTTTTTATCCTATATCTCCAACCTAATACCACCATACTAATAATTTTCTCACTCAATCTCACCAAACCCTTAATTCCCTCCATTCTATGGAGCCAAATAAACATGGTCAAATTATTTATGCCGTGTGTAAATAGAAACTCCCTAGAATGGAGCCAAATAAACATGGTCAAATTATTTATACCGTGTGTAAATAGAAACTCTCGATAACTAACCGACCTATTACACAATCTATCTTAAATATGTATCTGAAGACTTTATATATTTACATTAACTTATATATATTTTTGGGGGTGTTTGGCAAGAAAAATTTTAACTTATTTTAGGTTAAAATTCACAAAAAGACAAAAATAAGCTAAAATAACTAATAAAACAAAATGTCACATCAAATTCATTATCATTTCACTTTTTCTCTCACAAATATCATATCCAATTACAAAAAAATCTAATCATCTTTCCAAATACAAAAATTTTAGCTTACTAAAATAGTTAAAAACTAAAATAATCTACTAAAATAACAACTTCCCGAACACCCACTTTGTTTCAACAACATTTTTATTTAATAAAGCAACATACGCGGTCACTTTCACTTTTATAATTATAGGACAAGCAATACAAATAAATAAATAAATAAAAATTACAATACAATACAAGCACTCTTTTACCTCACATGTTACATTGCATTATTATAATACATACTCGGCAAACATTTCACTCTTTATTTTCTCTGTCTAAACCAATACATTCACACAATTAATATCAACCCAATTCATCCTATCATCATATGTTTTTGGTTGAAATTTAATAGAAAAACTAATTTAAAAAAATAAACACAAATTTTTTAAAAAAAATTTTAAAAATTATTTACCTCAATGAGAGAGAGAGAGAGAGAGAGAGAGAGAGAGAGAGAAATAATATGAAAATATTAATATTTAATCATATGAAAAATATTTTTAACATTATTCTTTCAATTTTTTATATTTTTAATCTTATAAAAAAAAGGAAAAATGTGAGAAAATAAGAAATCTATGACTTTAGTAGAGTTCTTTTGAGGAGTGTGTGTTGCTTCGGTTTGCATGGAGGAGGTGATGGAGAGAAATAAATTTTTTATTTCTAAATGAGAAAATGGTTATACATAAAGGATAAAATGTAATTTGCTTTTTCTTAAAAGAGTAATAATGTCATATTCAGCAGTAATTAAATCGGATAGACCCTTTCTGCATTTGTATCATTTTTATTTTTTTATTTTTTGAGTTAATTACACTTATCACCTTTACACTTTCATCGTAATCTTATTTTTGGTCTATTTATTTTCAATTGTGATTGATAGTCAACCTTTTATATTTTAAATTAAGTTACAATGTCATCATTCTACCTATCTACTGTTAATGAAGTTAAAATTTTGTCTCACCAAGTTTGCAAGGCATTCTCAAATCGATGGCGATGAAGAATGATATCGAGAGGGAGCAAGGCGGGTGGATCCCAGTAGTGAATCATAGGAAAAGGTGAGAAGTATGGAACAAGGAGGCAAGAAAAGGTTTATTCTCTGTCTTTGTGGATAATATACCGCAAAAGATGGATCCTAAAGCTTTGTTTCAACTATTCACAAAGTTTGGAGTAGTGAGGGATGTTTTTATCCCACAGAAGAGAAGGAAGGCCACAAACACTAGATTTGGTTTTGTTAGATTTGATTGCTCCGTAGCGGCGAACATCGCTGTCCAGAAAGCCAACGGATTGTGGGTCGAGGATAGAGAGCTTAAAGTCAATGTGGCAGAGTATGGAAGAATCGAAGATAGATCAGTTAAAAGAAACCAATTTGGAGGGATTTTTGGTGGACATGAAGGTAGGGGAAGGTTTGATCGAGCTCGTCATGGTTTACAGAGATCCTTTGCGGATGTGGTCAAAGACGGAATCGATACACCGATGGACAAAATAGCGTCTACCATTAAGGTAAATGAAGAAGGACATGGTTGGTTATTTGAGAGTGCGATTTTGAAATTCAAGACAGAGTACTCTTTGCAAAGCATTCAGATGGTGCTTAAAAAGAACAGATTGGGACATGTGTTGGCTAGAAAGGGAGGTGGCAGGAAAGTAGTCTTGACTTTCTTGTCTAAAGAGGATATGTTGGCTAACATATTGTCGATTAAAGAATGGTTCAAGGATTGGTGTGAGTCTATTAAAATCTGGGAATCAGACGCTACTGCAGAGCAAGAAAGGTGCATGTGGCTTAGATGTTACGGTGTCCCCCTGAGCATGTGGAATAGAAGCACCTTTAACAAGATCGGTAGCGTGTGGGGCAGTGTTCTAAGTCTGGATGGGAATATCAGTCAACCTGAGACTTTCAGCCATGGCAGAGTCAGAATTGCAACGGGCTGTATGGAGTTTACCAACCAGACTATTAATTTGGAATGTAAAGGGAGAATCCATTCAGTTTTGGTTTGTGAAGAACAACCACATATTTCTTTTGACAGTGGAAGCATATTATCCAGCGAGTGGGTGGAAGACCGTAACTCTAATGAGGTTGATAAGCAAGATTCGGTAGGGGTGGGTCATGAAGATAAGTCTGTTGATAATCTGGTTGTGGAGGATAAAGATGATGAAGCTGAGCTGGAAACCAATCCGGTTGACACCATAGTTGAAGAGACTACAAGTGGCGTGGGGAACAACTTGGTGGTTGAGGAGCGTATGGAGGTGGCGGTGGCAGAGAGTAGCCTTGAGGCTAATGATGACAATCTAAGGATTGAGGAGCAGCTATGTACACCTGGCTTTCTTAAGAGTTTAAATGGGGCTGATGTTCATGGGCCTGGTATTAGCCTTGAAGTAAATTTGGGCCATTTATATGGTCCAGTGGAGTACAATAGATCTGATATTGTAGTGAGGGGTCCAAATATACAACCTAATGGATTAACTAATTCTATTTGGGCTCCTAAAAGACCCAGCATGCCTACAGTGCAAACAAGTCCACATGGAGTTAGAAGCAGCAGAATTAATGATCAGAAGCCAAAAAGGAAAGGTAAAAGAAAGGTAAGTTTTGCTGGAGCATCAAAATCAGCTAATGAGGTCAGTGGGTATGCATACCTTGCTCGTTTGTATGGTCATAAAGGTGCATCATCAAGCAAGTCCTCCCCTAAATGCGTTGTTTTTAGGGCTGCTGCTGCAGCTTTGTCACTATCTGCTTCTAATGAGAGCCACTCTGGAAATAGAAGCCATATCTTTAGTGAGGCACAAGCAAACATTCAGTTGGGGAAAATTCTGGGCATTAACTATAAAGGCAAAGAGGCTGAAGTTCTGGAAAAAATGGTGGACCTAGAAGTTGTTCACAGAGAAAGGAGGAAGACGAAGAAGAAAGAATAGGAGCATTGAGTCTCTCTATGGGGTCTGAATGGTATTAAAATTGTTTTCTAATGAAGTTGATGTCTTGGAATGTTAGAGGATTGGGGAAGCTAGAAAAGAGGGGAAGGATTAGGAAGCTCATCTATGAAAGAAAGGTGGATATTGTGCTTCTTCAGGAGACAAAACAAGCTTCTATTACTGAGAATGTTGTTAGAGCTTTGTGGGGTAAGAGAAACATGGAGTTTATGGCTGTGGGTTCTGAAGGGACTGCTGGGGGTCTTCTTTGTATCTGGGACCCAAATTTTTTTCAGCTGGTGGATTGTTGCAGTAATAGAAGATTTGTTCTCTTATCAGGTATTTTGTTAAATACTTTTGAGTGTACGATTGTGAATGTATATGCCCCCAATGAGGTGGGTAGCAGATGCAAATTTTGGGATTCCTTACTCAAGTTAAAATCTGAGTTCCCAAAACCATGGTGTTTGGGGGGAGATTTGAATGAGATTAGGAATATTGGCAAAAGGGTGGGCTGTTCCAGAAGAGATAAAGGAATGAGGGATCTAAATTCTTTCATAGAGAGTTGTGAGTTGCATGATCTACCTTTGTTAGACAGGAAGTTCACATGGTGCAATGCTCAAGATGGAGAGAAATAGAGTAGGATCGATAGAATTCTGCTTAATCCGGAGTGGCTGCTGAGGTATAATTTCAAAGTTTGGGGTCTTCCTAGGCTTTTCTCTGATCATTGCCCTATTTTGTTAATGGATGACGTGAGGGATTGGGGGCCTAAGCCTTTTAGGTTCATTAATGCTTGGACTAGTCATCCTAGTTTTCCCTCTTTAGTGGCTAAGGTTTGGCATGAATCTAGCATTATTGGGAGGGCTGGGTATGTTTTGTTTCAGAAACTGAAAATTCTAAAGGTGGAGCTGAAAAAATGGAATTTTGAAGTTTTTGGGAATCTTGTTACAAAACTCAAGAAGGCAGAGGAGGAGTTGGTTGAGCTGGACATTGTGGCTGAAGATAGACCTCTGGTAGAGGTTGAGAGGAGCAGAAGAAAGGAAGTGAGAGTTGAAGTTTGGAAGCTTAATCGTATGATGGAATGGCTATGGCAACAAAAATCTAGAGTAAACTGGACCATTAATGGAGACAAAAATACTAAGTATTTTCATCCTATGGCTAGCAGCAGAAGGAGTAGAAATTCTATTTCTACCATCACAGTAGAAGGAGAAGTGTTTGAGGAGCCAGAGAAGGTAAGGTATGAGGTTGTACAACATTTTAAGTGGCAATACACTGAAAGGTGGGAAAAAAGACCAGTTTTGGGTGGTACCTTTAAATCAGTTTCAGAAAGTGCTGCGTTCCATGCTCTGGAAGCTGAATTTTCTGTAGATGAAGTTAAGGCAGCTGTTATGGAGTGTAGTGGTGATAAGGCTCCAGGCCCGGATGGGTTTAATTTGTTGTTTTTCTAGAAATTCTGGAAGATAGTTCATCCCGAGGTTATGCATTTCTTGCAGGATTTTCATGCTTTTAGCAAGCTTTCCTATGGTTTTAACAGTTCATTTATCACTCTTATACCTAAGTCTGATAACCCCATTGGACTGTCAGATTATCGGCCTATTGGTTTGGTGGGTAGTATATACAAAATTCTCTCCAAGGTTCTGTCTAATAGACTTAAGAGAGTTCTTCCTACTATTATTGGTGAAACACAATCTTCTTTCTTGGGAGGGCGAAGTATATTGGATGGTGTTTTTATTGCTAATGAGATTGTTGATGGATGGAAAATTTTTGCATGCCACTTAAATTTTTGGGGCTGCCATTAGGTGCTAATCCAGGTAGGAAGTCTACTTGGAAGCCAGTGTTGGATAAAGTAAGATCTAGGCTGTCTGGGTGGAAGCGAAGGCTCCTCTCCTTTGCAGGTAGATTAACTCTGATTAAGTCCGTTTTATCTAGCCTTCCTATCTATTATCTATCTTTGTTTAAAATGCCTCTTGGAGAGGTTAGAGAGATTGAAAGGTTGGAAGCTTCTTTCCTTTGGGGAGGGAATGGTTTAAAGAGGAAAGTTCATTTGGTGAAGTGGGCTGAAGTATCAAAAAATAGGAATCAAGGTGGGTTGGGGATTAGGAGAATCAAGGATGTCAATGACAGTTTGATTCTTAAATGGTGGTGGAAATTCGGTAGTGAGGTAAATGCCCTTTGGAGAAGAGTGTTGTGCAGCAAGTATAGGATTGAGGAGGCTAATTGGATGCCACCAGTGCTCTCATCATCTATTCACTCTAGAATCTGGAGCAATGTTCTTGCAACTGCTGGTCGTAATCCACATCTTGTGGAGTTCTTTTTGGGGAAGTATCAGATAAAGGTTGGTAATGGGTGCAGAATCAAGTTTTGGTTTGATAAGTGGGTCGGTGATAGATGTTTTAAAGACAAGTTTCCTAGACTTTTTAGCCTGTCAAATGATAAGGATGGTACGCTATCCTGTTATTCAGCAAGAAAATCCAGTGAGGAGGAGTGGAATTTATCTTTCCGAAGGGATTTATACGATTGGGAGAAGGAGGAGGTTGCTAGCATGGCTGCAATTTTAGGGGTGGCTCCATCTTTGAGGGTTGATGTTGAAGATTATCCTATTTGGAATGGTTCTTTTGGTGGTAGTTTCAAGGTTTCTGATCTTTATCGATTCAATGATGCTAGTATGGGCCCTCAACTCAAAATTTGTAAGTTTGTGTGGAATAATGGTATTCCCCCCAAAGTCCAGTTTTTCGGATGGTTGGCTTGGAGGAATAGAGTTAAAACCGGGGATTTTTTACAACATATTGGTGTCCTTAATAGTAATGCATCTATCTTATGTGCCTTTTGCAAAAATGAAAATGAATCTGCTTCTCATGTTCTATTACACTGTCCATTTTCTTGGCAAGTTTGGTCTAACCTAATGCTATGGTGGGGGTGTATTTGGGTGGTGCCAAGGACAATTAATTGTCTATTTCATTGGTGGATAGGTTGGGATTATAAGAAAGTGGTTAGGAGATTGTGGAGAGCCTTACCATCTATTGCTCTATGGTCCATTTGGAAGTTTAGAAATGATTGTATGTTTAATGGAGCGCAGCTATGTGGGTCTGAGTTATGTGAGACAATCAAGTTCAGATTTTCTATGTGGGTTAAAGCATCTTCTAAGGGATTCATGTACTCTACCATGGAATTAATTAATAATATGGATCAGATTAAGCATTGCAGCTGAGGCGGATCCAGTTTGGAATTTTGCTGTGTGGATTCAGTTTTGGATGCAGGTTAATGGTCTGCGTTCTGTGTTCTGCCCCTTCTGTTATATGCTGCTTTGCTTGTGAGAGGATCTGCAGGGGGATGGCTACTATTTGCTGGTGTAGGAATGGATTTCGATGGCTGCTATGGACTGCTGAATATTAAGCTTAATATTAAGCTTATTTTGCTGGACTGCCTTACGCAGTGGGTATGCACCAGCAGATTGGTGTTATGTGGCTGCTGCAGAGTGGATGAAATTTAATTGCTATGAGAAGGTGCAGTGGGATGATAGGTGTTATGCAGTTTTGTTCAAATTTCAGTTGCCAAGTTCAAATTTTGTTTTGTGGCTGCTATGCGCTATTTGTGGCTTGGTATGTTGGTCCCTACTCAGTTAGGATCAAGCTCAGATTTGATATGGCTCTAGTTTAAATCTCAATATGTTGTGGCTCAAGGTCACTAGCCAGGTCTTCTCGAACTCATCAAATTCAGATCTGCAGTTTGGCTAAAAGCTTCCATAAAGGACTTCCCCTACTCTGTTGATGATCTTCTCTTCAACTGGAGACAGATCAGGGGTGGAAATTAGTGTTTTGGAATCTGATTTACATATATCTGGGCTGAAGTAGGCTTGTTCTGCTGTCATTTGCATTACCTCTAAGCTGCTGAATTGTCTGTCTGCTGTTGCTATCTGCTCTAAGCTGCTGCATTGGGCTGAAATATGCTTGTTCAGAGCTGCTGCATTGTTCTGTTGGTTCTGCTTCGGTTGAAGGTCTGGTAGCAGTGTCTTCGAAAATTTGCCTCGTCCAAATCTTGGCTGCTTCGGGTGTGCATTGCAGTGGTAATCTGCAGTATTTTGGTTGTGTATTGGAGTGCTTGATTTCAGTGGTTTTTGTTTCAGTGTTCTGTTCTTAGCAGGGTTTTTTGTTTCTGTTCTTAGCAGGGTTTTTTGTTTCTGTTCTTAGCAGAATTTGGTTTGCTGCAGTGTTTTTTGTTTTTGCTTTCTCTTTTTGTTGGTCTCTCACCAACTAGGAGGTTTGAGTTTCATCTAGCTCCTACCTCCCCTTTATTGATGTTTTCCATTGTACCCTGTACGTGCTTCATCAATAAAATTTTCTTTGCCGATCAAAAAAAAAAAAAAAAAAGAAGTGTAATTAACCCATTTCCTTTCCTTTAAATAGAGGTTGTTACACAGGCAAACAATCACAACAGCAGCATCAGCAGCAGCTTTGTTAGAAACTCATTGCAATGGCTCTTGCTCTTCTTAAACTTGTAGTTCTAACCTCTTCTCTTTACACGTCAACTAGGTTACCATCTCAAAGTTGTGCATCATCACAATCTGCTGCTTTCATTGATCATGGCCGAGCTTTGCGCACCGTTCGATGCATCAGTTTGAGCCAAGCTTGTGATCAGACGATTGTTAGGCGAACTGCCAACTATAAACCTCCCATTTGGGACTATGACTCTCTGCAGTCACTAAATAGTAAATATGTGGTATATATATGATTTTTGTTAATTTTATTTACTTTCTAAATTGTGTTTCATTTGAAGCAATGTTTTGGTTGCTAACATTAATTAATACTTTTTTTTAGGGAGATATATATGTAAAGGGTGCTGAAAAGTTGAAGGAAGAAGTGAAGAGAATGCTTGCAGAAGTGGTGGATCCATTGGGTGGACTTGAGATGATTGATGACTTGCAAAGGCTTGGAGTGTTTTATCACTTTGAGGATGAAATAAAGAGAGTGTTGGACAATATCAGAAATGATAATAAGTGGAACAATAAGGATTTACATTCTACAGCTCTTCAATTTAGGCTTTTGAGACAACATGGTTTTAATATACCCCAAGGTACTTCAATGATTCCCTTAACTTTATTTTTATTAGGGTAAGTTATAAACAAAATTTTTAAAATTTATTTAAAATACGATTTGTCTTTTCTGATTTTAAAAATTACATCTTGTCCTCTAATGTTTATATTTTCATAACAAATAGTCATTTTTATTAATAAATTATTAAGTAAATTAATAGTTTTTAATGATGTTAAAAATTTATTTCAATTAATAATTCAAATAATTTTATTATTGTATAGGAAACAGTTAGGAATTTCATTTTTTTCAACTAATTTTGTTAAATAAAAATTTTTGACAATAAGATATTTATAATTTTTCAAATCATAAAAAATAATGCGTATTTTAAACGAATCTGAAAGAGTACATTTTTTTTTATCAGCAAAATAAAAGATTTATTGATGAAAAAGGCAAAGTACATGCAAAAATACATCAACAAATCAAGGAAGTACACAGACCATCATAGCTAACCTCAACAATCCCAACTAGGTTGGCACTGTGAAGGAAGCAAAATCATATACAAGCACTTGACCCAAGATTGGTGAGAAGCCAATCAAGAGCAACCAAAAGACGAAAAAACAGAACAACACAGTAAACCAATACAAGCAACATAAAACGACACCAGCTTCAAATCAAAATTCTTCAGCAGCAGCAGCACACAATAGGCCAAGACAAATACATACAGCAGCAGACAGTCTAATTCTACAACAACAGCATACACCATCTGTAGCAAATAGAACAGCAGACGCAAAATAGACCAGAATCAGTAGCCTAATGTTCCACAACCCTTTCCTAACAGCACTCAACCACTTAACACCAGGAACACCTGAACTACCCCTTATACACAAATAGCTTCCTAACACTGCATCAGTAGCAACAATAGCTCTCCAACCAAAGGCAACAGCTGAACTACCCCTTACAAGAACCTCCTAATCTAATTTAAATTGCACATAAAGTCATGCATAGAGTACTGCAGACCTACCACACAACACTTGGCCAAGAAAGCTCCCTTTGTAATGCCCTCAAAATAAACCCATAAATCATCCAACAAAAGCATGCTTAGACATAAGAGAATAAAGCATAAATATATTCCATCAGAGTAGTCATTACAAAGTGTATTACATGTTGACAACAAAAGTAAATGCCCTATAGGCTTACAACTATGCAAGTCAGCACTTGGTTACAATAAGAGAGTACTAACTCTATACAAAGAAAGCCCTGGGCTTGATATTTATGTAATACAACAAAACAACAAAAAGTGGTCTAACGGCCCCAAGCTTTCCAAGCTACGTCCTTGGAGATGGCATAACACCTGTACCTGAAAATGATGTCCCATATAGAGTGAGCCACAGCCCAGTAGAAATATACTAAACCAACTATAAACAATGACTAAAATAATAGCATTCGATAGATGGTCCACACTTATATTCCAACTTATATCATATTACAGTCTCATGACAATCATGTCCATGTTACATTTCCTTTTCCATTTCTTATTCAACTTTGAGTTTGAAAACAAGGTTCATAACCTAACCAAATAATTTGATGAGATTATAAATCATCATTAAAATACTTTCGAAATTCATGATGGATACACATTTTGGTGTTGTATCAATAACACATAAAATCACTTCCATACATCTCAAATGACACACATTTTAGTGTTGTATCAAATAAACATAGAAATACTTCTATACTTCCCAAATGATACACATTGTAGTGTTGTATCAATACCAAAAAATTTCCGGTTTAGAGGTCCATCCCCCATCTTCCAATAAACCGTGGAGTACATCACCCATCTCCTCCCACACAATGCAATGTATATAAGCAATTATCATATACAAGTTTAATCATGTAATACACAATTATACACAAATGATACACATTGTAGTGCTGTATCAATATTAAACAAAAATACTTCTATATGACACAAATGATACACATTTTAGTGCTGTATCAATATCAAACAAAATCCGGTTTAGAGGTCCATCCCCCATCTTCCAATAAACCGTGGAGTACATCCCTCATCTCCTCCCACACAATGCAATGTATATAAGCAATTATCATATACAAATTCAATCAATCAATACAAATTTTGATGTATTATACCAACCGCCATATCCAATAGCATACTCAATTGATTAGTTTTAGTTTGCCTAATCATCATGCATTGTCTACAACAATCAAGACTATCCTCTACCGATAGTCCAAAACAGTTATTTCTAAACAGAAAATAATTGCATCAAATGGATAAAATATCAACATTTTGACTAGGTGTGCGATAAATTAATCCAACTACACCCTTTAATCCCATACCTTTCCAATTTGAATATTTCCTATTCAATTTCTCATTTCCCAAAATTAATTATACAAATTAATTTATCATAACAATTAGGGCTTTTTTCCATAATCTCAATACCAACCCTAAGGTTCCATTTTCATCAATAATCCAACACCAAGTCCATTTTCCAATGTATTATATATATAAAGGTTTATACGTTTGAAACCCATCTTTTGAAGATTACATAATGACCCCAAAACCTTCTCAAAATTACCCAATAACCCCAACATATCAAAATGCCAAAATTTAAAGACAAAGCTCATAAGACGGAGTAAGATATCCCTACCTCGAAGTTAGAGCTCAAACGGAGATGATGACCAAACCCAAAGTGCTCCAAACTCCAAACTTTTCGGATCAGAATATAGCCCTCAACGATCAACACACTTTTTACAAAGACAACAAGGGAGTGAAACACTCTAGCTAGATCAAACCCTAGAGATAAGGGAGATTCTAGAGAGAGGAGCTCTCAAAATCGGTTTTTGGGGAAAGTAAGAGAGAAAGAAAGTTGAAAAGTGAATCAAAAATGCCCAGATGCCAACTGATATACGACTATCCCGCTCGAGCATAGAACAGGACGCTCGAGCATCAAGCACGGAAAACTGGTCCAGCTCGAGCGCAAAAAAGCCTGCTCGAGCTCCAAGACACAAAAGCAAAACACACCCGCTCGAGCGCGAAAACCAGTCCGCTCGAGCGTATAGTTCCCCTTCCCAGAACTTTCACAGAAAATGAACACTACGCTCGAGCGCCAAGATACACGCTTGAAAGCGACCCGCTCGAGCGTATGGAAATCCGCTCAAGCGTGAATAACAAGCCTGCAGTACTTTTACAGAGGCACGAAATGCTGGAAGTATAAAAACTCCGCTCGAGCGCAAAGGGACCCGTTCGAGCGGACCACCAAAAGAAACCAACTCCGCTCGAGCGCAGAATGACCCGCTCGAGTGTAAAACCTAAAATCTGGGCAACAACACTTGAGACCAAAACTCAACCCATCAGTTCGAAACACGCCCAACACATCCTAAACTCAAACATAGGGAATTAAAGGATGACAACAAGACATTCAACCACCAACTCCACGGAACCTAAGTCCGGAAAACAAGTAATACAGAAAGGAAAAACCAGGATCGCTATAACCTTCCCCCCTTAAAGAATTTTGTCCCCGAAATTAAGAATACACCAAGATTACAAGGGTAACCGACCATAAAGCACTTAACAACCGAGCACTTAGGAAAGAAACCATTGTCATAAGAAACCTCCGGTTAATTCCCACAAAAGAAAGGGCTAATCAAGGAAACACGTTCTAAAGGCATCACTTCGGCACAAAGTCACAACAAAACCAAACCCTTCCCTTAACAAATCATCAAAACACCCGACTAGCGCTCCAAGCTAAGTCACTACTCAACAATCATAATTCCAAATAAAACGACCAACACAACTCTTTTGTATACATTTATGAGAAATTATTTTCTGATTCATGAGGCATTTCTCAATTCATGAGGCATTTCTCAAAGATAATTAAATTTTCAATGTTGACATTCCGATGTAAATTTTGTATTTTCCATGCGAAACTCAAAAGTTTGGTAAATATTTTTCATAAACACGGTGTTACTCATAACACAACCATCCACAATTTGTTTGCCAAAGACTTCCCGTTGAAATTTCTCATCAATATTACAATTCATTATTCAACAACCTGACCCATTACCGGTCACTTCATCTCTATTCAAAAAGCAATTTACAAAATGCATGATCCACAATTTCATATCATAGTCGATGTTCATGATATATTTCCAGTTCTACAATACATTCAACATATGCAATGTTTTTCAACTTAAGACATATTCAATGCTCTTAAAATTTAACAATACAACAAAATACAACATATGCTCAGTATCCGTAAATAGATTCGGATTTTTCTCGCGAACCTGAAATTTACTTACCCCAGTAGTTTTTCCCAAAAGGTATACAGACTTAAACTGTCACCGCTAAAACACGTCATTTACAACTGGCCATAGTCGAACTCAGAGATTCCCCTCGAATTATTTTCCAAAAATAAGGATCGCAAACTCATGTTTCGATTCAAAAATCATTTTAGTTTACGAAGAGTACTCAATGTCCCTCAAGCGAATCACAATGTAACCAACCCACAAAACCTGCCATACTTACAGTGATGATGCAATCCCCAAAAACAGTACTTTCACGATAGGGACTCCCAGAAACCCAAGGATCCAATCAACATCCTAGAAATTAAATCCCATACCCACATAGTCACATAAGCATGTTATCAATCAAGCACATAGCATATGACACTACATCTAAGTCTCTATCAAGCGAGACAAACCCATTGTGATACTAATCACTTCCCACGTACCCAAAGTATTCGAACCCGGTACACTCTGATACCAAGTTGTAACGCCCTCAAAATAATACCATTAAACCCATCAAATAAGACATTCATTGACATATGAAATAACCACATCCTTCTATTCATCAGAGTTCCATTACAAAAGTATTACATGTTAACAACAAAAGCAAAATGCCCTACGGGCTTACAGCTTTCCAAGTTAACACTTGGTTACAACAAAAGAGTACTAACTCATTTACACATTAAGCCCTTGGCTTGAATTTACATGTAATACATCAAAAATAAAACGACAAAAGTATGTCCGCCTCTAGCCTCCTAAGCTATGTCCTTGGAGGTGGCATGCTACCTGTACCTGAAAATGATATTCCCATATACGGTGAGCCACAGCCCAGTAGAAATACACTAAACCAACCATGAACAATGACTCAAAGATTAGCAATTGATAGATGGCCAACACTGATACATTCACATAAATCACATATTTATGTCATACGACTTATGAGTCCAAGTTACCTTTCATTTTCCCTTTTTCAACAGATAAGCATGTTAGCTCTATCATCATTTCAACAGATATGTATAAAAACAATATCCCACATTCACAGACAAGCATATAAGCTGTATCCACACTTCCAACAGATATGTATAACAACAATATCCCACATTCACAGACAAGCATATAAGCTGTATCCACACTTCACAAAGATAAGCATATGAGCTCTATCTTCACTTCTCTAGACAAGCATATGAGCTCTGTCTACGGAGTTCATCCCCTATCACCTCCCAATACCTATCCGGTTTAGAGGTACATCCCCCATCTTCCCCTAAACCGCGGAGTACATCCCCTATCTCATCCTCTACACATAACGTATATAAACACAATGGTTCTATATACAATCACCCAATACATACAAATAATGTATTCTATCAACCGTCAAGTTCCATGACACATTCCATTGATTAGTTTCCGTTTACCTAATCATCATGCATTGTCTACAACAATCACGACTATCCTCCACCGATAGCCCAAAGCAGTTATTTCTAAACAGAAAATAAATGCACAAATGGATATTCAATCAACATTTCAATTCGGTGAGTGATAAATAATTCAACTACACCCTTTAACCCCATACCTTCCCAATCTCGACAATTCCATTTCATCTTCTCATTTCTCACAATTAATTATCCCAATTAATCAAATAATGTAATTAGGTTATTTTCCATAATTACCATCTCAACCCTTAGGTCTCATTTTCATCAATGATTCAACATTTATTCCATTTCTCTATACCAAACATGCATCAAGGTTTATTATAAACAAAACCCCAACTTTTGTAAAATAACACAAAAGCCCCAAACTTTCACAAAATTACCAAACCAACCCCAACTTCTCAAAATACCAAAATTTAAAGACAAAATCCATAGAGAGGAGTAGGATATCCCTACCTCAAACTCGGAGCTCCAAGGGAGAAGATGACAAAACCCAACGTGCTCCAAATCCCGAAATTTTCAGATTAAAATGTAGCCCTCGACGATCAACAACTTTTTTGTAAAGGCCAAAGATGAGCAAATCACTCATACTAGATCAAAACCTAGAGAGAAGGTAGAGTTCTAGAGTGAGAGGCTCAACACTGGTGTTTTTTGAAAAGTAGGAGAGAGAAGAGAAAGTGAAAAAGTGATTTGAAAAGTCAAAACACGGAACTTAAACCCAGTAGACCCGCTCGAGCGTCGAACACCCCGCTCGAGCGTCACTCACAGACTCCCGCTCGAGCGTCAACAATCCCGCTCGAGCGGCGGATACACACTCCCAGAACTTTTACAGAACCAGGTCTCCGCTCGAGCAAAACTCACACAACCCCGCTCGAGCGGCCAACTCCATGCTTGAGCGTCCAACACTGCACAGGAAATACTGGATGGGTGCAATTCCCGCTCGAGCGCCAAAATCCCCGCTCGAGCGGACAGGTCAAAATCTGGGCAACTAGTTTTGGTTTCTAAACTCAACCAACCTGTAACAAACCTGCCCAACACATCCTACAACTCAAATACGAAGTAAAAAGGATGTAAACAAGATAATAATCAACTACCAACATCCACGGACACATGTCCGGATCACCGTACAACAAGGGTAAATCCGGGATCGCTATAGTATCTGAGTTTGAATAAGGTGAGTAAGGTGATAAGACTGTGGTCAAATATGAGGTAAAATTTACCCACCTAGCTTGCTAAGCACCCCACGTGATAGATACTGACTACAAAAGTCTAGAAAAAAAAAATGATAATTTTAAAGTGGGTTGACCTAGATGTGTTTGACCAAATTGACGTTTTAAAACCGCCAAAGTAAGTGGATATCCTGAATAGTGCATTAATGCCTGAGACAACATGGCAGTATTGAAATATCCAAACCAACATCATCAACTGAATCAGAAAGAATGAAACAGAAGAAACAGAAAGTGGAAATGATCAGTAATTTAATGACCTGTGAATGGAAAATCTCAGGCAATAGCATTGAACAAAGAAGGTTGAGGAAGCAATGTGAACAATGATACACCTATCTGATATACCTATCTGTTGAGAATGTGGGAAATAATATTGGGGCGTTGCCGCCGCCTATCCGAAACTTATTTTGGATGTGGACAGGAAGGACACTTGCCTAAATCCTACCCACGAACTCATCCGAACAACAATGAGCCTAAATCTATACCCTAGTTCTAGAAAATGCTCAGAACACTGAAATGACTGACGCAGGTATTACCTTAATTATGTGCAATTGCCTATACGAGCATTTGTGTGGGAATTGTACATTTCTTAATTTGATGTAGACTGTGGACATGTTGATTGAACCAATTGAATTACTGAAATTATGAACCCTATGCTATGAGAATTGTAAGGACTTGTGAGCAACGAGAATTTGCTGGGATAGGTCCTTGTATCGTATTGCAACAACTGAATGTGAACTGTTAGGTCTGACCTTTTGAACTGTGCTAGAACTATTGAATGTGGGAACACCTTATGACTGACTGTAATTCAAGAAATCTGTACAACTATGACCCGAACCGAACCGTTATATGTCGACGGACATCACTGAACGATTAGACCCATGAACTCGAATTATATACATGAACCGTTGTGTGTGGAACTTTTGAAATTAAGAACCCATGTCGGTTTAGGAGGGTGAACTTCTGTTTATGAATTTGCGAACGAATGCCTTAATGATAATTGATGTTAGACTCACGCCTGTATGTGTATTCCCATGCTTGTAATACTATTAGAACTGACGGGGATGGACTGTGGTTAATGAATCCTTTGAGATCTACTGTTTGATGCAAACTATATGTACGGCACTATAAAACCTTATGTTACCAATTACCTATGTTATGCAAAATGTTTGGACTTATGTACATATATGCATACCTTTGCTTAAGGATGTTATTAGACTGAGTAGACTTATGATTTGTTACCCTAACTATCGTATATGGAGAAACTACTTTGTATTGTACATTGAACTCGTGAATCCGTATTGGGAATGTTAGTAGACTCTGACCATGCACACATATGATAATACCTTTGCTCGGAATGATTGACATGATATTGTTTGATAATATAACCGTTGGGATTATGACTCCGGGATTGTGTGACTAAAAAAAGACCCCAAATGACAAACTCTAGACTGTGAATCGTGATTGTGGAAATTGACAAGACTATCTGATTAGACCCCCGAGCCTATGCTTTAGTGACTGTACGACTGATTTGAGACCTTCATATGACAACTCACTATTACGTGTCACCAAGGGTCTTATATGCTGTATTACTGTGTACCATATGCCTATATGAAAGACTTATTTGGGAAATTGCTATATTGACTGTGATACTTACCTCTCGATGTGAATAACTGCATGCCTGTGCATTGCCTATAAACTTATTGGGAGGAACACGTTGTATATGACCTGTAACGCTTCGATATGAATTATAATAGTACAAGACTCAGATGTAAGTTTGGCAATTGATGAACTTAGAATAATTGTGAAACTACTGACTATGTACCTAAACGAATGGAGTATGAACTAATGTGCCTCATCTGGAAATGATAAGAATGGAACTTTTAACTGATCCGGTCTGATAGAACCGTGGGTTGATGAAACCCTTTGTGTAACTAATGGACCTTCTGTTTGATGACTCATGCTTCGAACTTTTATTTGATATAACTGGGCAGAACTTTCAGCTAATATGACCTGGTCGAACTTTCATCGATTTGACCTGAGGGAACCCTTATTGAGAGCTATTACTTGATTTGCTTACTTTATGGGGGAAAACTGTGTACATGACATGTGATTACTCGGTATTACCGTTATGACCATGAACTTGTTTGACTAAGGAATATTTGTTTGGGTGTTACTGTACTTCAAAACTAATGGAATTTGTTGACAATAGGCTGGTTTTAATTATAAACTCTGACTATCTGGAAGTATATGTAATCAGTATGACTGCTTCTGTATTGACACGAAGTATGACTGAATCTGTGAGGACTGAAACTGATGAATAATAAATGAATGATTACTTCAGAATTTCGCCTACTGCTATGGGAGTAATATACAAATTTGCCTTATATTCCCGATAACTCCAGAATGACCTGGACTGGCTGTGATGGATTACCGAATTGAGAACCAAATTGAACAAAGACCGAATAAATGACTCGGAATTGAATGGATCGAATATCTGTAACTTAATAAGGGAACTACTTATGAAAACGAGACCAGTGCAAATCTATTACCCCGATAAGTACTTGATATAAGTAAGGTGAGTAATAATACAGTAAAGTTCTGTGCAACTGTATTATGTTATGTGTCATGAAATAAGTTTTGCTTTCTGAAACGCTATATGCTGTATACTGAATGGTTGTTCAATCGTTGATATGTGTTCGTGACTCTTGGTATTATGTGATATCTGCTAGCTGTTACCGGTATCGGAAGTTCCTTTACGGAACTTATATCTGTCTGCACTCTGTTACCCGTACCGGAGGCCTCGTCACGGGGGCTCAGCTTCTGTTCTGTTCTGTTCTGTTACCCGGATTCGAAGGTTCCTTTATGGAACTGGTTATTCATAACCATCACGTGTCTGTATCTGTTCTGTATCTACTATGTCTGTATCTGTTCTGTATCTGCTATGTCTGTATCTGTTCTGTATCTGCTATGTCTATATCTGTTCTACATCTATTCTGTATTTGCTCTGTTAGTGCTAATGAATGCACCACGCATGCTTAAGTAAGGATCGTGCCAGCTATGTATGATCTGGACAAGAATATGAAAATGAACATGTATCTGAATCTGTTCTGGACTAAAATCTAAATGGGTATAAGACTCTGTTTTGATATGAACCCTACTCTCTGTATATAATTCATAATAATTTATAATTCTTTTAATGCTTGAAGCTAAGGTCGAGATCAGGTTGAGCATATCCATGAATATGGTTGTGCTTCTGTTTTATAAAGAGTTAGAACTATACCTCTGTTGAACATCCTATCTTTAATATAAGATAATCCGAGTTTGGAAGACCAAACTCTTTGTAAGGAAGGGAGACTGTGACAACCCTCACCACTGTTTACTGCTAAACTGAGACTTAGCATGTTAATTGACTGATTGACTGAAAGTTTGAACTGATTGATTGAGTATATGAGTTTAATTGTATTTCTCTCTATTTGACTGGTAAATTATCTGTTCATGTTCTGTGTTTAAACTGCGAATTGAAGGCCTTATCGGTGGCCTAATCAGGAATTGATTAATGTTTTGTGATCATTAGAAATTATGTGATTTAATGGTATATTTATTTAACATGCGATTTGGTATGATTAAATTAGATTAAAATAAGCTAGATTACAAGAGTTGGTCTTACTTACCAATTTGCCACCTAGTGGATTAATCTAGGCAACTCCTCTCCACTTCATACACTCTTGACTAAACATTTCATCAACCCATTTTGAGAGTTACAACCAGCTAGAGAGAGAGAGAGGGTAGGAGAAAATCTTGAGTTCTTGAGAATTGGCTTGGAGATTGAGAGAAATTGAAGGGATTCTAGCATATTTGTGCTTCTACACTTCAATTGAAGACATAAGGTAGAGAAATCACTCCCTTAATTATGTATCTAAGTTGTATCTAGCATGGATCATGGTAGTTTAGAGAGCTAAGTCTAGAATTGGCTCTAGTATGTTGTATTGTAGCTCAAATCATGCATGCATGTTTACATTGTTGAGTTTGGAGGTTGGATTTCATGGGAATCTTGCATGCATGTTCATGTTTGTGTTAAAATCCATGAATTCATCTTGTCTTTGAAGAAATTGACTCACTTGAGCATGTATTTCAAGCCTTAAAGTTGATTTAACTCATGCATGTTGCATTGAGGTCATGTTCATGCAATTTGGTTTGAAATTGTGTTTAATTGAACTACCTTTGGGCTTCAATTTCTCAGATGGATCTTTGAAACATGTAATGTTATGAGTTTTGAAGTGTTTTCCAGAAAATTAACCCAAAAGGATCAAATTTGATACATTTGAAGTCGATTTTGAGCTTGAGGTTCAAATTTGGAAATTCCAGATTTTGGACTCACGCTCGAGCGGAGTGGCTGGCGCTCGAGCATGAAATTCGTGCATCCAGCACTTTTGACTGTTTTACAGTCCGCTCGAGCGTGGAAGTATACGCTCGAGCGGAACCCTTTTGTTGCATGTCTGCTTGAGCGGAGATAGTCACGCTCGAGCGGGACCTATGTTTTATGAAAATTCTGAAAATATTTTTAAAGCGCATATTTGCATCCTCATTTCATTCTAGGCATTCCTAGGCCTAGTTTAAGGCATCTTAATGAGGATATTGATGTAGAACCACACCAAGGCAAATTAGGGATTAAGTTATTATTTTTCCCAATTGTGTAGCTTAGTGTGTGTTCAATCTGTAACTGTGTAGGGTTGGCATTCCGGAGACGCTCTAGCTTATCTGTAGCCCAGAACTCTGTGAGTAACAATGTTGTAAAGATATGTTCAATAATGATTATCTTCTGAACAATTGAACTGTACTGTTTTCTGAAATGATACTGTTACTGAATGAATGATGTCCTATTTGTGAACTGTATTCGTGGCATCCATAGCAACCTACTGTTACTGTACTGTACTGCTACTGTCACAGAGATCTCTATCGGTTCCCATGTTGGAACCACTACTGTTTACTGATATGATGGCCATCAACTGGCTGTTCGGTCTATAAGACCTACTGTACTGTTTTGCTATTGGATATACCACATGTGACTATTATAGTTCTGAATGACTGTTGGCATAAAATATGAGCCATAAACTGAATGACTGATATACTGTTTAATTGATTGTTTTCAATACTGAAAGGACGTTCATTCTTAACCTCTTGACGCATATGTTATTCACTAGGCTTTAGCTCACTGCTCATATATATATGTAGGTGTTCAGGCACCGGACCGTTGCTAGGGGCGTCAGGCATGCTGTTGTTTTGTCAGCCAACCATTGTGCCTCACTGCGAGGTTCCAAGTGTGATCAAGCTTAGACTGCTTTTGGAGTGTCTTAGTTTCACCCAACTGTCACTGTTCTGTAATACTGTATAGACTGAATATTTTTGAACTGTACTGTTTACTTAGGGATTAAGTCCCTGTCCTGAAGGATTGTAAATATTATGCATACTGTTTGGTACTGACTGTATACATGTATGAAAAGTCTTTTTGCATACAGACTGTCACAGCTCATTACACATCTTCTAATTACTGTTTTGGCTTCCGCCAGCCCCTGTACTCTGTATTACTGCATTACTGTTAAGCAGGCCTTTGGTAATCTCGGATTACAGGCCAGTTACAGTGCTAAACCCATAGGGGCGGGTTTGGGTCGTGACACCTGACCTCCAATAACCCCTTGTCTCTCCTCTATGATGGTCTCACACCAATCATTAATCAACATCTTCAGACTGCCAACCCCTCATTCAAAGCTTGTTTTGAACTAAATGTCAACACTGCTATCCTACCCCCCCTTCACGAACAATAACATCCTTCAACCCTCGTCTACTAATCTCCTCCTTCAAGTCAGAGAATAAGAAGCCAGCTTTTAACTTATCAAACACGCTCTCATATAACCAACCATTACCTTCTTCTTTAGTTACAATCGTGATCACATCTTTCCATTGACCCTCCCCTTTAGATACTACCTCAGCAAAGGTTCTCTAGTCCTTCCATGCTACCCTATTTAACATTTGAAGCTTCTCCTAACCTCTCACCGTAGCCACATCCACGTCCATCCGCCATTGCACCTTCTGTGGAAAGTTATTAACCTTGTCATACAGCACCTTACCCCTCTTCTCTACCTTAGTAACTCGACATTCTTAACTTTCAATCTTTTATCATCATACCATAGTCTATCCACCTTCTGAACTGCAACACCCGCCGCTACTGGACAGTCATAACGAACGAATCCAAATCTTGAGCCCGTAACTTGCCTCCTCTTCATT
This sequence comes from Camellia sinensis, assembly GCF_004153795.1. Lineage (NCBI taxonomy): Eukaryota > Viridiplantae > Streptophyta > Magnoliopsida > Ericales > Theaceae > Camellia > Camellia sinensis. Next base: position 478,302 of record NW_021027581.1, on the reverse strand, counting down.
GGGATGAAAACGTCCTTTACAACACCAAATTTGCTGAACATAGTGAAAAGATTCCTCGAGCTCATATTTTTGGGGATATCATCCACAAACAACATTACTAGACCCGACTCCACTGCTGGTCCTCCCAGTTTTCTTCCCTATCTTCTCCTCAACACTGGTTTCCATCCTCCTTCCATCTACTCTCGACTTAAACTTTTGAAAGTAAAGAGTACATTTATAATTTACCTTTTTATTATTTATTATTATTTGGTTTTTGTGTTATGATGGTTTTACCTATAGGCCAATACTTCTTGATTTTTTTTTTTTCACATATGTATTAGCCAAATTGTGATAAATCACTTTATATTTTATGCACACATTATAATATATAAGAGTTTTAGAGATTAAATTTTTTAATTGTTAAAAGTAAAAAAATTGTTGTAAAAGACATTTAAGGACCAATTTTTATTGTCATGATGATAGTCGTTTAAAGATCGTTCTGAAAAGTAAAAAACAAGGTTTTTAGCAATAAGATTTTGAAAATGTCAAAATATACTTCTAGAGACAAAATAATTTGGTCTCAAAAAAGATTATTTTTTGAGACAAAAAATTTGGTCTCAAAAAGATAATAATTCACCATTAATGTCTACTTTTCGTTACTAAAAATATAATAACGATACTTGTCGTAACTAAAATATTTGATACCTACAAAATAATTTTATTCCTAAATTTTAATTGCTAAAATCTTAATTTTCTGTAGTGACATTAACTCACAACCGATAAGTTGTGTTGGGTGGTGGGTTTTTCCAATAGGCGGTAATAAATTGTTGTGAAATAAACTACATACACAAATAACAACAAGAAGAATCAATCATAAATATGAAAATATAGTATAAATTTGTGCAGTTCAATAAAATTGCTCATGCTTATAGCTCATACTAGTTTCATTAGCTAAAAGAAAAGAAGAGGATATGCAGTTGCTGTGAGTACAATAATATATATATATATATATATAAGTTGAATGATAGAAGGTGGTTAGTTTATCTATCAACGCTTGTCTTATTTGTTGGGTTTAATGTTATTATTTTGAGGGCGTTACATAATTTTCGTTCAAAGCTAAACAAAAAATGTCACGTCAATTGCCACATAGTATAAAAAATATATTATCATATTTGGGTTTGGGTTTGGGTTGGGGTTGGGGTTGGGGTTAGATGAGTGGGTTATATATTGTTACCCAAAAGGCAACCCAAGAGAGGGAGTAAATTGAGTTTCTAATTAAATTGTTAAATTAAAAGTATTAACCCAATATATAAACAAATAAATTTGTGCAACAATATACAAAAGTAAAATGAGCAAAGGGATAAGAAAGCAAACACATAATTTATAGTGATTCGGTTCAAATAAATCATACGTCTACTTCTCAAGATTCTCCTTCAAATTTCTCCACTATTAATCAAATAGCATTACACCAACTAGTTTTAAATCCGGTACTAATCACATCTAAGCAAGTGATCACCACTGACCATTCCAACGACTAGTTTAGAATTCTGTACTTAGTCACATCTAACCGAAATAATTTTATTATAAAAATCACTCACAAAAATATCTCTGTTTACAAGAATAGAGTACATGCTAGAAAATCCTTTTACAACTACGCTCCAATGCTCAACGAATTTCTCTTAAAATATATTACATAATGAAGCATAATAATATTTTTTAGAACAAATAAATATCATAAATTTCTTCTCTGCAATTCTTTTTCTTATCAAAAGATATAGCCGTTGAACCTTTTTCCTTCCTTATTCTTGCTTCCATTTGAATTTACTAACTATTACACTCTTCCATTCTTGACAAAAATTTAAAAAAATAAACACCCCCCCCCCCCCCACACACACACACAAAAAAGGAAAGGAAAAATAAGATGGAAATGAATTTGAAATGATGTACAACCCACCACGTGGTTTTTTCCCAAAAAAGGAAAGTACTGCAAAAAAAGAAAGGAAAGAAAAAGAAAAAGAAAAATAATGTACAACACCTCTCGCGCCCCCGTAAAAGAAAAATAATTATTTTGAAGTGTTTTGGAAAGTTGGTAAAAAATTAGTTTTTTGGCTTTTTTAGTCTATTTTATCCTTTTGTAGCTAAAAAAATGTGAGGTTATATTTTTTTTTTGAAACAGCGAAAAGAAACCTTTAATGATGATCTAACCATACAAGATGAGATTACATCAAAAAATGAGAGGAAGGGGTTTGGAGAGGAACCAAACCCAAACAGGAAAAGAAAAAACGAAAAAGAGAAAAAACAGAACAAAGCATAATAGGCAAAATGCAAACAAGGACCTGCACACAGCTCCTCCACACCATCAAAACACTTCCAGGGATAGTAGCAAGAGATTTAGCAGACCATAACCGATGCAGATGCATGCCCACATCTAGTAACCAAGAGCAGATCACAGGCAGATGCAGACCAACAACCACCAGAACCAACCCCATCCTGACATTGTATTGAGAAGAACCTGAAGCTCAAAACAGCAGCACAGAACAACATATGAATAGGCCTCAAGGTTGCCTGAAATTTACTCCCAAAGCAGTAGTTGATATGCCTCAAATTGTTTAGAAAATACAAGTAGAAGAGACAGAGCACAGCTGAGTACCCTTAACACCAAACAAGCAGAACAACCCCAAAACAGAACAGCAGAACAACCGATGTACAACCCCAACTCCATCCCAGAACAGCAGCCCAACACAGAAATATCAGCCCAAAACAGAAATGCTCAAACAGAAAAGCATCAATATCAGCAGCCCAAAACAGATCTGCTCCCCAAACTCAGTCTTATTTGCCTTAGATTGGTTAAAAAGTCTTGTACAGAGAAATGAAAGTCCTTGAATCTTAGTTTGAGCCACAGGCCAATTCTGATTTTAATCAACTCGCACAGTTCCACTAATTGAGGCGTAGCAGATTCGAAGATGCACTCATTCCTAAGCTTCCACAGAGACCATAGGACAGCCAAGGGAATGACCTTCCATATCCATTTTTCTTTCCTGTTCAAAATCCCACCATCCCACCAGTGAAGAATACCTTCGACTGAACCTGGAAGAGCCCCCTACAATTCCCACCAATCCATCATAGTAGCCCAAACCTTCCATGCAAAATAGCAATGCAGCAGGACATGAATGGATGATTCAGGCTCAGCTTTACAGAAAACACACAAAACAGGAGCATTAGCTTGTGATCCAATTTTCAATAAAAATTTAGCTGACTTAACTCTGTTTTTCCATGCCAGCCAACAGAAAAATTGAACCTTAGGAGGGGCAAATGAGTTCCAAAGAAACTTACAAGAAATGAGAGAGGGGCAAAGGGAATCAATTTCATTTTTATAAATAGAGGAGACAGAGAATAGGCCAGATCCTTCAGCCAACCAGATTATTTTGTCCTCCAGACCAGAGCATGGATCAGGTGCAGAAACCAGGAGCAAGTTGAGCCTACAAACTTCCCTCTCTTCCCACTCATACAACCTTCTTCTGAATTGAAAGTTCCAAGCCCCTGAATGTACCCTCCTGTCATACATTGATCTCAAGGTTTCCCCCTTCTCCAAAACCAATCTGAAAAGAATTGGAAATTCATCTTTCAAGCAGGAATTGCTGCACCATTTATCCTTCCAGAAAAAGGTTCTATTACCATCCCCTACCTTGATATGAAAATTATTAAGATAAAACACCATCAGACTATTGCTCCTCTCTGGTATAGATATGATATCTTTCCATACACAAGAGAACCTGCTGCTAGGGAAAAAAGAGGGATACCAGTTGTTTTCATCCATATTATACTTGCTGCAGATAATTCCTCCACAAAGAATCTTTCTCTGAGCCAAATCTCCACCACCATTTTAGTAGCATACAATCATTAACCAGCCTAACTCTCCTAATACCTAATCCCCCCTACTTCACATTCTTTGTTACATCATCCCATTTAACCAAGTGAATAGGTTTTCTTGATTCTGACCCTCCCTAGAGGAAAGTAGCCTACAGCTTCTCAAATTCTCTAGCTACCCCTACAGGCATTATAAATAAAGAAAGATAAAACATAGGCAGCGCAGAGGACACAGATTTTAGAAGAGTGAGCCTCCCTGAGAATGATAGCAGCTTTCTTTTTCAACTTGCAAGTCTGCTTCTGACTTTATCAAGAATAGGCTTCCAAGTTGACTTCTTATTTGGGTTAGCTCCTAAAGGCAGCCCCAAATACTTAAAAGGGAGGGCCTTGGGTTGACAGTGTAATCTTGCTACAAATGTGGATAAAGACTCCTCAGGAACATTAACCCCACACACCAGACTCTTATGGTAGTTTATTTTCAGCCCAGAGATCAATTCAAAACACCTCAAGACCCTCTTAATATTGCACACCTCCATTTCCTCAGCTTCGCAAAACAAAATGGAATCATCGGTAAATTGTAGATGTGTTAGCAATACTCCACTAGAACCCACTTTCACCCCTTTAATCAAACCCTGCTGCTGAGCTCTTGACATAAGAATATTGAGGCCCTCAGCAGCTATGTTGAACAAGAAAAAAGATAGAGGGTCACCTTGCCTGAAGCCCTTTTGAAGGGAAAACTCCTCTGTTGGTGACCCATTTACTAACACAGAGAGTTTGGCAGAGAAGACACATTCTTGAATCCAACTAATCCATTTTGGTCCAAACCCAAAATTCAAGAGCATAGATGATAAGTAACGCCAATTAACAGAATCAAAGGCCTTTTCAAAATCCAGCTTGATAATCACACCCCTCCTTTTGGTTTTTCTCCAGCCATTCACTATTTCATTAGCAATTAAAATACCATCCAAGATGTTCCTACCACCAATGAAAGCTGATTGTGAATCACTGATGATATGAGAAAGCACTACTTTTAGTCTGCATGCCAGAACTTTTGCTAAGACTTTATATACTGAACCAACAAGACTTATAGGTCTATAGTCACTAAGCCCAACAAGGTTTTCAACCTTAGGGATTAGAGAAATAAAAGAGCTATTAAGCCCCAAGACCAACTTACCATTCCTATGGAAGTCCTTAAAGAACTGCATCAAGTCAGATTTCAATAATTTCCAAAATTTTTGGAAGTAAGACAAATTAAAGCCATCTGGCCCAGGGGCCTTATTGCCGTCACAGTCCTTCACAGCAGCCCTGATTTCTTCCTCTTAAAATACAGCTTCCAATCTTTCAAATCCAGGGCCGTCAAGAATAGATTTAAATTGACCACCAAGCTTGGATCTACAACTCCAGTCCTCAGTGAATTGATTACTGAAGTGGTCAAGGACTACTTGCCTAACTTGAGCTGGGTCTTCATACAGCACATACCCCACAGAAATTGAAGAGATCTCATTTCTACTTTGCCTACTCTTGGCCACCACATGAAAAAATCTGGTATTTCTATCTCCTTCAAATTCCAATTGAGCCTTGATTTTTGCAACCACAACCACTCGATCATTCTGCTTAATCTCCATACTTGATCTCGGACTACACCTCTTCTGGCTTTCTCTGAATTGTCTAGATCTCTAGACTCCGCAGATAGATCCAAACAATGCAATTCCTCTTCTGCTTCCTTTAACTGCACATTTACGCACCCAAATACCTCTTTATGCCATTTCTTTAATTCCACCTTCAATAATTTAAGCTTCTTTTGAAGTACAAACCCAGCCCATCCTTGAACTTCAGTCTCTTTCCATACCATGTCCACAAAAGCTGGAAAACTTGGGTGTAGACTCCAAGCATTAATTACTCTAAGCGGTTTAAGAACCCAGTCTCGATCATCTTCCATTAACAACATAGGGCAGTGATCAGAAATGAGCCTTAGGAGACCCCACAGTTTTAAATTGAATGCCTCTAACCATTGAGGATCAACTAACACCCTGTCTATTCTACTCCACTTTTCACCTGCTAGTGAGTTACACCAGGTATATTTTCTGCCAAGTAAAGGCAGATCCTGCACTTCACATTTGTCAATAAAATCGATGAACTCTCTCAATCCTTTATCTCTTATAATGTGGCCTTTTCTTTCACCAATGCTTTTAAATTCATTAAAGTCACCACATAAACACCATGGGTTGGGAAACTCCCTCTTGAGCTTGATCAAGTAATCCCACAGCTTTCCCCTAAGACACACTTCATTTGGTGCATAAATATTAAGAATTACACAATTGAAAGAAGAGAATACAGTACCTAATAGCAAAATGAATCTTCTATTACCACAACAATCCTTAAGTTGAAATACCTCTGAATCCCAAATGCAAAGTAGTCCCCCAGCAAGTCCTTCAGAATCCACCGCCAAAAATTCCATCTTATTTCTTGCCCACATTGCTCGCACTTCCTTTTCAGCTACTGTAGATTTTCTGGTTTTCTGAAGAAAAGCTACATCAACATTTCTATCCTATTGAATTTAGTAAAAAGCTAAAAGCTGCCTTTTTATTTTCTTCCCAAAAGCCCCTCTGTTTGATTAAAGTTTTGACAAATCATAATTCTAAATTAATGTCAAAACACATTTTAAAAACATGTTTAGTAAATTTGACAATTTTTGAATTTTTGGTCTACCCGATCATCCGCCCGTCCGGCCGGTTGACTGTAACAGTAACTTCTTCTTTCTTTTTTTTTTTTTTTTTTTTTTTTTTTTTTTTTTTAATTATCATTCGTGGAAGCCAAAAGTCCAAACATGAATAGACAGCGGTCAGAGAAATACCAAAAGAGAAACGAGGGGTCGGTCATATATAGGCCGTCAACATTGGGAATAAAATGAAGTTATCTTTTTATTTTTAATGAAAAAGAAATACACAAGTCAATACAAGAATCTGTCTTTCCAATTACTGAGTTTAATAAATAATTGTTATTTATTTTTGGTATATCAAAGGCTAATAGCACGTGGGATACTAGAAGGCTTTTCCTAATTCTTTACATGGCACAATTGGGAAACTTTTTCGCAAGATTTGGAACAAAAATTATTTATCTGTAAATGGATTTATTTATTGAGTTGTGCTACATGCATAAAAACTTTCACAAAAACAATTATAGAGGGGAGTTGGGATTCCTACTATGACATAGGAGGTTGTTGTGAGGCCCATTGAGGATGTGTCTCGAGTCTCTTTGATAATTTGAACTGTTCATATTGTAAGGTTCATTAAATAGATCATCTATTTGAAAAATCAAGTAAATTAGACTTATGTAACCTCATAATAATAGCACATTTATTTTTTTTTTAAAATAAACGGTTAACATGATTTTAATAATTTTTTAAAAATAATTGTTCTTGATCATGGGGCTACCAATGTTCAATTAGCTTGATTTTTTTTATATAGCTGATATACTTTTTTTTTTTTTTGATCAGCAAAGAAAAATTTCATTAAAAAACATGAAATTAAAGGTACAGAAAGACGACAGAAATCGAGAGAGATTCGAGATAGTACAGACTATCCCTACTACTGCTACTCACAACCATCTAACTAACCCATCGGCCTCACGATATTAAAAATTTAAACAAAAAAAAAGGGGGTTAAGAAGAACTTAACACCAAACACCAAACCGAAAACCCCTAACACACCAACCCAACCCCTGTAAACCCGAACAGGACAAACACCCAAACAGGACCTCCACCCAAGCAGGACAAACACCAAACATCAACCACTGCTAACAATAGAAAAAAAAAAAACACATCAACCCTCTAGAATAAATAAAACCCTTACAAGCCAAACACACCACTACGACACACCCAGCACAAAACCACCACTAACCAAACAACCCGAGACCCTTCTAGAGATTAAGGCCTCGTTTGGGAACCTTTCCTTTCAGTCAAAAAGTCAAAAAGTTACTAAAAAATTCAAAAGCCAACAACTCATACCAAAAAATCAAAAATTCTCTTTTCTCTCTACTTTTTGCACATCTTTTCGTAAAAAGCTAAAAAGTCATCCCAAACATACTAATTTTTTTTAGCTCATATTTTATCCAAATAGTCAAAAAGTTACTAAATTAGCCTATTCCCAAACGAGGCCTAAAAACAATGCACCCCACTAACTCTCACTCTCTATCCCTTACACCAGCTAAGTTTTCTTTCTGATTTTGGCTTTGTTACTCATCTCCATCTCGATAAAATCCTTCAGGAAAATGTTTTCTCTACCACCAAAATCAATCTGCAATTTCTGGCCCAATTATAAGGTTTCTTTTGCTTCAGCCAAAAGGAGTCTAAACTCCTCTTCCTCGTCTTCATCTTACTGTTCCATTTCCTCATCAAATTCCACCAGCTTGTTCAAGAAGCGCTTGTTGCAAACCCGAATTGTGCTAGAAGAGATTGATGATTGCGATGGCTGCGAAGATCGGACAAGTTTGGCGTCCTTTGATTTTTTGTTGGAACCTTTGGCATATCTCCCTTTATTCAAGAATTTATGGGGAAGCCCCAACTCAAGAAGTGATAGTTTTTTTCTTCTATTGGTGGATTTGTATATCCTAATAGGACTGATTTTCTGCGGAAAAATAAGTGCTTGAGATGGGTTGAGGTGATTTGGGTATGAGGCATGATTAGGGCTAAGAGATTTTCTCACTTGGTTTTGGGACAACATAGGGTGGCTGGAAGAAGAGCATAGAGCATTGGATTCTGTGCATTGATGTACGTCTGGAAGCTCTGCCTCAAGCGTGCGAAGGACGGTGCCAATTATGCTACGTGTGACATCAAAAGAATCCTCAACTTGGCTGAGAAGAGCTACGTCATCATCACCGTAATTCTGTCCGGGAGCTAAGTCTTCGATATCACTGACCAAAACCGCACCCTGTAATATATGTCCAGAACGGACTGAGACATCTTCACCAACGTTGATATGATCACCATCATCTTTTGGACCCTGTACATCGCCGGTCTCTGCACTAAGGAAGCCTTCAACAGAGGTAGAATCATCCATACCTTCATCCACCTTAACAGCCGCTTTGGGGTAGTAAGACGAGCCTAACATGTATATCTTTTGAAATTCCATCTCTGAAACTCTAACATCATAGAGAAATTGACCGACTTTTAATTTGCAGAATCCATCTATTGAGTTTTTAAAATTTGTTTCCACAAGAACTTTCCCTCTTTCTAGTTCCATGCGTGAACTAGTTTTTCCATCAACAGAAAAAACTTGGCCCCATCATAAAGAAAATGAACTTTATTGATGAAGCAGAAAACTAATACATCAATAACAGAAAAAGAGGATGAGTGCAAAAAGTATCATAGCGAGCCAAATCAATCCCAACTAGATTGGCACCAATAAGACTGTCTAATCATATGCTAGCACACCATCAAGAGTTGGTGAGGAACCAACCACACACACCCAAAACAACCTCACCTAAGTAAAAACTAACCAAGCCTAATACAAACCAAACAACCCAAAACTAGCAAACAACAATACAACAGGACAACAACAATAATAACAGCTGTAGCAGCGTAATTAAAAAATCATTCCCCACACAAACCAGCAGCAAACCCTATTAGCAGAAATGGGCTTCAAATCAAAAACATCAGCAACAACACAAATCAACCACCGCAGAGTACATACTCCTTTTTACCAAGTAGAACCAGCATCATTAACGAAAACAGCATCAGTAGCCCATCTTCACCACAGCATCTACACTTCTGTACTGAACAGTAGCAAACATACTTTGCAGCTTCACCACCAGCTCCCAAGCCTCACATCAGAGCCTAACTAAAAAACAAAAACAACCAGCAGCAACACCCTAGAGTCAAAACTCAACAGCAGCCATCTAGTGAACACATCTCCCATATGAAGAAACTCAGCCAATTTTACAAAACTAATTTTAGACATAAATTAACTTTTGGAGTAAATTGAGAAAAAACTGAAACATGAAGGACCAAAATGAAAAAAAAAATATAAATAAATAAATAAAATTTAAGGGCCAATAAATTGTTAGGTTGACGTCAATAAATTATTATAATAACTTTAGCTAGATCCGTGAATATTTGTGTGGTAAAGTATACAACACAATACTAATAAATTATATCTATGTGTGTGTTAGGTTTAATGTCAAAAAATTATTATAATAACTTTAGTTAGATCCATGAATGGTTGTGATAAAGTATACAATACTAATCAAGCTCTACAATCTCAATGTAAATATGTTTCACGGTTAATGATTTTTAAAAACTTACGACCGCATTGTCCAATTTTTAGTACTTATCATTGGATATATACTCTGCATACAACTACATGACATATACCAATTTTTTCCCAATATTACTATTTAAAACGTTGCTGCTTATATCAGTGCAATTACTAATTAAAAACAATAAGAAAAATTCTAGGTTCTATGATCAATTTCTGTACAAATTGAAAAACTGATTACAAACACTTCCTTGCTTGCAGAGGTTTTTAATAGTTTCAGGGACAAGTTTGGGAACTTCAAGAAGTCTTTATGTGAGGATACTAAGGGACTTCTTTCATTGTATGAAGCTTCATACCTTTTAATGGAGGATGAAAGTATATTGGAAGAAGCTAGAGATTTTACAGCTAAACATCTCAAGAAGGAAAGCCTAGATCCAAATCTTGGCATGCTTGTGAGTCATGCTTTGGAGCACCCATTACATTGGGCAATGCCAAGAATGAAGGTAAGGTGGTTCATTGATGCATATGAGAGGAGATTGGACATGAATGCCAAGTTGCTTGAGTTTGCCAAATCGGATTTCAACATGTTACAAGCAATTCACCAAGAAGACCTAAAACATGCATCAAGGTAAAAGATCATTTCCATGAAATAGAATTAAACCATAGGAAAATGCTATTCCTTTAGAATATTTATATAGAATTTTGCACCAGAATGATATGGTAGTTTCATTTGTATTATTACCAAATTGGTACAACTTATTACTCAATTTAATGTATTTTATTTTATCCAAAAATATTCTATTTTTTTTTAATGCTATATACAATTAGGATACCAAATAAGTCGAGTAATATGTTGTTTCAATTTGGTTTGAAAATTTGACTTAAAATGTGTTTAAATTTGACTTGTTTATCCTATCTCAAAATGAGTTTTAATTGAGCCGACAACAAACTGACCTCTAGTAATTTGATTTCATTTTATTTATGGTGCATATAAATTTTGGTTATTACGCTTTCCCCCTTTTATATTTTGGACATTTTTCCACTTTGGCCCTTAAAGCTTGTTTTTCTTATTTTGGCCCTTCATGTTTCAAACTTTTCTCACTTTAATTCTAAAGCTAACTTCTATTCAAAATTAGATTAAAAAAAGATCACAATAACTATAGCGATCCCGGGTTTACCCTTGTTGTACAGTGATCCGGACATGTGTCCGTGGATGTTGGTAGTTGATTATTATCTTGTTTACATCCCTTTTTACTTCGTAATTGAGTTATAGGATGTGTTGGGCAGGTTTGTTACAGGTTGGTTGAGTTTAGAAACCAAAACTAGTTGCCTAGATTTTGGCCTGTCCGCTCGAGCGGGGGTTTTGGCGCTCGAGCGTAGATTACACCCATCCAGTATTTTCCTGTGCAGCGTTGTACGCTCGAGCGTGGGATTGGCCGCTCGAGCAGGGTTGTGTGAGTTCCGCTCGAGCGGGGAGTTGGAAGCTCGAGCGGAGGCTTGGTTCTGTATAAGTGCTGGGAGAGTGCATCCGGCGCTCGATCGGAAGTTTGGCCGCTCGAGCGGGAGTCTGTGAGTGACGCTCGAGCGGGGTGTTTTGCGCTCGAGCGGGGCGACTGGGTTTAAGTCCCGAAATTGTGACTTTTCAAATCACTTTTTCACTTTCTCTTCTCTCTCTTACTTTTCCAAAATCACCATTGTTGAGCCTCTCACTCTAGACTCTACCTTCTCTCTAGGTTTTGATCTAGTAGGAGTGATTTACTCACCTTTGGCCTTTACAAAAAAGTTGTTGATCGTCGAGGGCTACATTTTAATCTGAAAATTTTGGGTCGCCAGTTTTGGTGGCGGGGTATGAAGATAGATGTGGCTGTTTTCGTGTCGAAGTGCCTTACTTGCCAGCAAGTGAAGGCCGAGCATCAGAGGCCAGCGGGTTTGTTGCAACCCTTGCCTATTGCCGAGTGGAAGTGGGAGCATGTCAC